>ONZH01006929.1:0-24242 GCA_900303285.1 Rhinella marina | reverse complement strand
GCAGGCGGGAGAAGCAGAAGAGGCTGACGAGGTGGACGTGGCGGTGTAGGCGGAGGAGGTAGCCAACAATTTTTTTATTTAGCTTTGTATTTTTTTCTTACATTTTTTTTGTTTGTTTTTGTTTTTTGGTTTGTGGAGGCCCGAAAACATTGGGAAATAGCAAAGAGAACGCACAAGTGCACTGGAGTATAACAATGGCCGGGTGCAGCTGGTATACTTCTCTACTCTGCCCAAGGTACGGACAGGTTCTGTGGGATCCCTGCTTGGTTCATTTTAATGGACGTGAGCTTGTCCACTTTGGCTGTGGTCAGGCAGATGTCCCTTTCCGTTATCGCCTCCCTGCCATGCTAAACACACGTTCGGACAATACACTTGCCGCAGAGCAGGCCAACAACTCTATGGCATAAAGGGCAAGCTCAGGCCATGTGTCCAATTTGGAGACCCAGAAGTTAAATGGGGCAGACCTATCAGTCAGTACGTGCAGACGTGTACACATGTACCATGTTGCTGAAACGCTGCCTCCTGCTAAGACAGTCCATATTAGATGGTGGTGCTGGATGTTGTGGCGTGCTGACAAAGCTTTTCCACATTTTTGCCATGCTAGCCCTCCCTTCTGAGGTGCTAGTGGTGCCCCAGCTGCCTTGCGCTTCCACTGAGCCCCACTGTCAGGTCGGAACGCCATGCGTGCGCTTGTACTCGGGCATCTTCCAATCACACTCCAGGGACAGAAATAAGGATGGCACGTTGTCTTTGTAGCAGGAATCAAGAAGGGTGGCCACCCAGTAATGAGCACTGGTAAGAATGAGGGCAATTCAGCGGTCATTGCAGAGGCATTGCAGCATGTAGTCGCTCATGTGTGCCAGGCTGCCCAGAGGCAACAACAAGCTGTCCTCGGTGGAAGGTGTATTGTCTGCGTTCTCTGTATCCCCCCAGTCATTCTCCAGTGATGCCCGTGAGCTGATTTGGGTGCCACCCTGCTGTGAACACAGATCCTCCTTATCATCATCATCCTCCAAAACTGTGCCCTGGCTGGACCGTTGTGTACCTGGCTGATGTTGGTGCAGGAACCCACCCTCTGAGCCACCTGTGGACGATTGGCCTGATAACCGTGTGAATGATCCCTGTCCCCCTCCTCCTCCTCCTGTGCCACATCCTCATCCATCATCGCCCAAAGCGTTTTTTCAAGGAGACATAGAAGTGGGATAGTAACTTTGAGGATGGTGTCATCGGCGCTGGTCATGTTGGAGTACTCGAAACGCAACACAGCACACATCTCCCACATGGAGGCCCACTCACTGGTGGTGAAGTTGCTCAGCTGAATCTCCACTATTGCCTGATGCTGCTAACACAGTCTCTCCAGCATGTGCAAGGTGGAGTTCCACCTTGTGGGTACGACGCATATGATGTGGTGAGTGGGAAGGCAGAAGTTATGATGCAGCGCAGACAGGCAAGCTGTTGCAATGTGAGAATGCCAAAAGTGTGCACAGGCAGCCCACACTTTCTGCAGGAGTTCTGACATATCTGTACCTCAACGGTGTCCAGGGGACCCAGAGTAATGTTGGGGCCACCCCAAGCCCAGCCACTGCAATTTGGTGTCACAAAAAGGATCTGGTCCAGCACCAGCAGAGTTATCGTGGATCCAGTCACAGCGGATCAAGACAGCCAGTGGCAACTACAGGAACGCCACAGCCCGTATTTGAGAAGAACCAGCACCGTATAAGCATCTGTACTGTAAGTTTTCCCCTTGTGGGGTCTGCTGCAAGCGACTGTGTTAGTAAGACTATATCCTGCATTACTACTCTATTATGCATTACTACTGTATCCTACATCACTAGCCAGAGAATTGCTAGTCAAGAATTGTTGTTATAAAGAAAAGTATTCTTAGGAATATGTAGAAGTTTCATCTATGATGCTGTCCACTGTTGTTGATGATGCTGAGGATCTATGTATCCTTTGAAAAACATTGTCTTGCTGTGAGCTACGTAAAAGGGTACAGTATGTACTGGTCATATTCAGTTAGGAAGTCTGTTATAATGTCAGCTGAGATGAAAGGCAATCATGTTATGGATAGCCATATAGAGGGTGAAGTGAAAAAGGGTCAAAATGATGCTTGAAAATGATGACCACATTGAGAAAGGGCTTTCTCATGTACACCGTGTATGAGTGATGGGTATGTTGGTGGTACTGTTTGCCAGTCAAGTAATTGGATCGGTCCAGATAGCAATGTCCTTTTCAGTGTTTTTGCTGCAGGCGCAGTTGCCGGCCAGAAAGCCAATAAAAAAGTAGGGGAGCGCCTAGCCTTACACGTCCTAGATCTGTGACCTGAACACAGTACCTCCTATTCTGCCCCAGTGGTGACCAGTGATGACGATTTTGATGACCTTATTGAAGTCTGCCAACTTCCAGCTTGCTGACCACTGATAACCAACTTGATGACCACAGCCTTGATCAGCCAAATGCATCCTGCCTCTGTGTATCCCACATGTTCCATATAACCAGCTACCAGGATACATCATCAGTTGCAAGACGAATTACAGCATCAACAGCCCACCAATCAGAAGTGAAACAAAACAAGTCGAGTTGTTGACTACTGAGCCCATGCTGAATTCAGCTCATAACATTTCAATGCCTGCACCCCAGGAGAAGATTGAAGGCCCCCCTAGAGCCGGACTATCTCAAACCCTATGTACATAGTTAGTGCCTGTTGCACAAATTTTCTTTCTTAAGTAGTCGTTACTGTGTCTGGGACACCACAATTAAAGTAGGGGAGAAGGTAGTGCTCTAGAGCAGTACTTGACGTTGTACTTTGACGTTTGGACATTTGTGGACATTAGCCTATTTCCCGTATGCAAAGTTATAAACTTCTTACTTTATTTCTCTTGAAAGAATTAAATTATACTGTTTATTAGGGGGCCCTTGACCAGGATGCCAGCCTTCAGAAGAGAGAGAGAGAGACAGCTAGCTCAGGCCTTTCCTCAGCATCAAACCCTTCTACTGCCAGGGAGGAGACTGGAGAAGCCAGGCGTTTGTCTCACCTGTATTTTTTTGTACCGGAATTCTTCCAGTAAAGAAGCACACTGGTTTACTGCAGGCCCTGACTCTCTGGACTTATTTCACATTGGGGTGCACCATGTCTTACCGTCACTTCCAGAGAGCACCAACATGTGGTGACTAGTGTTGAGCGAACATGTTCGTCCGAAAATAGTATACGGCCAAACATGGCGGCGCTCGGGTCCACGCGGTGTTAGGCCAAACACCGCATGTGCTCGAGCGCCATGCTCGAGTCCCCTCCCTGCATGCTAATTAGCCAATTAGCATGTGGGGAGGTACTGGCATTCACTGTAATGCCAGTAGCCATGTTTGCTACTGGCATTAAACTGATGGGATGGCCGGGAACGTGTCATCGGGTGCTATAAAGCACCTGGTGACATGTGACCGGATCATACTGAGTCAAGGAAAGCTGCTGCAAGGAGGGACAGATAGTGTAGGGAGAGAAGAATGCTAGGCAGGGATAGTATTTCTTCTGAAAAGACCCAAAAGCCCTTTTATATCCTGCTGATATATATATATATGTATATATACACTCACCGGCCACTTTATTAGGTACACCTGTCCAACTGCTCGTTAACACTTAATTTCTAATCAGCCAATCACATGGCGGCAACTCAGTGCATTTAGGCATGTAGACATGGTCAAGACAATCTCCTGCAGTTCAAACCGAGCATCAGTATGTGGAAGAAAGGTGATTTGAGTGCCTTTGAACGTGGCATGGTTGTTGGTGCCAGAAGGGCTGGTCTGAGTATTTCAGAAACTGCTGATCTACTGGGATTTTCACGCACAACCATCTCTAGGGTTTACAGAGAATGGTCCGAAAAAGAAAAAACATCCAGTGAGTGGCAGTTCTGTGGGCGGAAATGCCTTGTTGATGCCAGAGGTCAGAGGAGAATGGGCAGACTGGTTCGAGCTGATAGAAAGGCAACAGTGACTCCAATTGCCACCCGTTACAACCAAGGTAGGCAGAAGAGCATCTCTGAACGCACAGTACGTCGAACTTTGAGGCAGATGGGCTACAGCAGCAGAAGACCACACCGGGTGCCACTCCTTTCAGCTAAGAACAGGAAACTGAGGCTACAATTTGCACAAGCTCATCGAAATTGGACAGTAGAAGATTGGAAAAACGTTGCCTGGTCTGATGAGTCTCGATTTCTGCTGCGACATTCGGATGGTAGGGTCAGAATTTGGCGTCAACAACATGAAAGCATGGATCCATCCTGCCTTGTATCAACGGTTCAAGCTGGTGGTAGTGGTGTCATGGTGTGGGGAATATTTTCTTGGCACTCTTTGGGCCCCTTGGTACCAATTGAGCATCGTTGCAACGCCACAGCCTACCTGAGTATTGTTGCTGACCATGTCCATCCCTTTATGACCACAATGTACCCAACATCTGATGGCTACTTTCAGCAGGATAATGCGCCATGTCATAAAGCTGGAATCATCTCAGACTGGTTTCTTGAACATGACAATGAGTTCACTGTACTCAAATGGCCTCCACAGTCACCAGATCTCAATCCAATAGAGCATCTTTGGGATGTGGTGGAACGGGAGATTCGCATCATGGATGTGCAGCCGACAAATCTGCGGCAACTGTGTGATGCCATCATGTCAATATGGACCAAAATCTCTGAGGAATGCTTCCAGCACCTTGTTGAATCTATGCCATGAAGAATTGAGGCAGTTCTGAAGGCAAAAGGGGGTCCAACCCGTTACTAGCATGGTGTACCTAATAAAGTGGCCGGTGAGTGTATATATATAAATTTTTAATGGGGTTAAAAGGTGGCCTGACATTAACGCCACCTGCGCAGCTGGTGCATGGTGTATTACTCTCTGTATACTATACACCTGATATCCTTTGCTATTTTTTTCTGCTGTTAATTATGTCCATAGTATGTCCATAGTCTGCTGTATAACATTTGCGCAAGGAGGCACATATAGTGTAGGGACAGAATTTGGCTAGGCAGGGCTAGTAGTTCTGTTCAAAAGACACAAAAGTCCATTGTTATATCTGGCTGCATTAGAACCGTTCTGTCGTCTATATACCTGACATCTGTTGCTATTTTTTCTACCGTTAATTAAGGCCTCAGTACTTCTTTTGCGTCTGCTGTATAACATTTGCGCAAGGAGGCACATATAGTGTAGGGATAGGATTTGGCTAGGCAGGGCTAGTTGTTCTGCTCAAAAGACACAAAAGTCCATTGTTATTTCGTGCTACAATATATTATTTTTGTGGTGGGTTAACAATTGCGCAAGGTTGCCTGACCTTAACACCACCTTTTCAGCATCTGCTGTCTAAAATTTGTGTATCCCAAATAACATAAATCTGGTTTATTTTTTTCTGCAGCTATTGAAGGCGACATTAGTAATTTTTTTCTGCAGCTAATCACGGCGACATTAGTAATTTCTGCAGCTATTGAATTACTAATGTCACCGTGATTAGTGGCAGAAAGAAACGCAATAAATGTCAGGTACATAGGAGAAACATACACTGTCCTGCACACCTGCGCAGCTGGTGTTAAGATTAGGCAAACCTGCGCAAATTTTGAGCATCAAGAATAACAATATTGCAGCCAGATATAACAAAAATTCCTTAAAAGGACTTTTGGGTCTTTTCAACAGAACAACTAGCCCTGCCTAGCCAAATCCTATCTCTACACTATCTGTGCCTGATTGCGCAAACGTTATACATTATATGAATAACGGCAGAAAAGAATACACTGGATTTCAGGTATTTAGGAAACATAAAGGTTATACTGCACATGCAGCACAGGTATGTGACATTACCTGCGCTGCGTCTGCTGCATAACGTTTGCTCATTCGGTGAAATTTTTCTGCTCATACATTTAAAAAAATCTGTGCAACTGTACTTTTGATAAACTTGCATATATACCATTTAGTATTCGCAAGGCGAGCAGTAAGGGACAGGGAAGTGGGCGTGCTGCTGATGGTGCAAGAAACAAAGTCATCCAAATCTCCTAGCTTCATGTCTCAGTTTGGAGGGCGGCGCAAGACAGGTTCTTGTTAGCTCAACATGTCCGGAGGAGGACCAGATTGAGGTTAATTTTTTAGGTTAAAAAATTAGGGGTGAGGGCCTGCTGGTGAACTTGTTAAATATTTAAAGGCGAGGGCAGCGTAATAAGCATTTGATATGATGGAGGAAGAGGACGAGAAGAGGAAGGGGTGAATGGAAATACAGTGTATTCAATACACCTTAAAAGCCACATTTAAAGTTCCTTTATGTTTAGCCGCTTTTCTCTGGTGGGGTAGCGAAGTCAGGGGCAATCCAGGCCTTGCTCCAGGGTCCTATAGGGTCAGTTTGGTTTAGGTTCCTGTGTATGAACTCGCCTACATTTGAGGCCTGTTCATATTTGTGCAAAAATAGTGGCGGCTAGGTACTGCGTAACGAGGGATAGCTGCCGCCATCAGACTGCGAAAAGCCTCAGTGTCCACAAGCAACATTTTCAGCGTCAGCAATTTGTATAGGTTTGCATTTAGTGTTATGGCCTGTGGGTGGGTGGCTGGTTATTTGCACTTGCGTTTAAAGGCCTGGGGTATGGACATCTGTACGCTGCGCTGGGACACAGAAGTGGATGTGCTCGCTGATGGTGCTTGCGAGGGTCCAGGTGCAGGTCAGGAGGCATCTGGGCCTGCGTCTTGGCTAGCACGTAACACAGGGAAGAGGAGACAGTGGTGTGACCCGCAGACACAGATTGTGGATCCAGGCGTTTGGTCCACCTATTAGGGTGCTTTGCTGCCATGAAGATCATGCTGGTGGTGGTCAGGTTGCTAGTGTTCATGCTCCTGCTCATTTTGGTACGGCATAGGTTGCAAATGACAATTCTTTTATCGTCCACACTTGTTGGTATGGTCTGCTTTCTCCCTTTTGCCACCCCACCGCCTCTTACAGCCTGTTGCTGTGCTGCTGTACTGCTGTACTGCTGTCCTCGCTCAGCTTGCCTCCTTCCCATGTTGGGCCAGTGATTTCATCGTCCACCACCTCCTCTTCCACTTCTTCACTCTGGTCCTCCTCCTGAAAAGTTGACCTTCAGTGCTGCTGACACTCAAAAACATTTGTGGTGAGGGTCTACTGCTGATCTGACCGTCTAAAACATTAGGGGCGAGTGCCTGCTGCTGAGCTGACCGTGTAAAACATTTGGGGCGAGTGTCTGCTGCTGATCTGACTGTGTAAAACATTAGGGGTGAGGGTGTGCTGCTACTTGCGCTTTATTTTCAAGTAAATATATGTTTTCTAACAATATTTCCTCTAAAATTGATGATATCTTCTGTTTTTGAGAGTATTATTGTCATTCCCTAAAAGTGGTGTAATAGTCGGACATCATCGTTAATAGCAGCGACTTCGGTGTCCAAGATGCATCCAGTCATCCTCCTCATGCTGTTCCCTAAATAGTTCAGTGGTGTTTCCGCCATTTTCTCACATTTCCCTATGAAACAGACACTCTCCCCTCTGCAGAGCAGGGGGTGCCTGGTCTTCTCCTATTGACTTCCATTATACTCGGGTGCTTGGCCGAGCACCACCTAGTGTTCGGCCAGAGCACCCGCGCACCCGAGCATCGCTGTGCTCGATCATCACTAGTGGTGACGCCCCAACGGTGTCCGTGGGACCCAGCATAGTGTTGGGGCCAAGGGATGTGCTTCGAATCGGCTAGGCCCAGAGATGCCTTATTTATAGCTGCCCGTTATTGCACACCACCCGGCCAGCTTTCAGGCTCAGTTGCACCACCCACTCATTGTTCTGTCCACCGTCCACAGCTCCTGCGCGGTGTGGGGTTTTTCCACAAAACAGATGAGCACATGAGGAGACGGTAGAGGAGGAAGGGGAGTAGGAGGCAACAGGAGGCAAGATGAAACATACAGCAATGCTCGGTGGCAGTAGGACATGTGCCAAACCGCTTTCCGCCTGCGGCCCAGCCACCACTACTTTTGCCCAGTGTACAGTTAGTCATATATAATATATATATATATATATATATATATATATATATATATATATATATATAAATATATATAACGTCCCTGCCCGTGCTTACTGGTCCATGTATAAGTGGTTATGTGAACCTGGCCATATATGGCATTGTGCAGTGCACACCTAATTTTGTCCGCCACTCGGTTGGCCCACCTGGAAAAGTAGTGGCAGCTGGGAACCACGTACTGTGGGACAGCCACCGCTATAAGGTTTTTAAAAGTGTCCATCTCCACCAGATGGTATAACAGCATTTCAAAGGCCAGGAATTTTGAAATGCTGGCATTCAGGGCTGGAGCTCGCAGGTGGGTAGTGAGGTTCTTACACTGTCTCTACAGTATTTGGGGGATGGACAGCTGAACTCTTCCATGAGACAGTGTAGAGATGCTCTGTGACACTGCTGGTGGTGCTGTCACATCCTCTCTTTGCAGTAAGCCAGGAATTAACAGCCACAGAATTAACAAACAGATAGATTAAATGCCTAACACTCTCCCTCAAGTTCACCTTCCTGCCTCCTGTCCCTGTACTAATTAGAGCTGATGAGCGATGCCACATGTGACCCAGCTTATATACAGGCTGGGTCACATAATGGGCCGGCCAATCACAGCCATTAGTAGGCATGATTGTGATGGCTCCTATGTGCCCACAGCTTAACAGCTTGTTGATTGGCTGCTCTGCGGCCTTTCAACAAACTTTATTTAATACCAGAACACCAAACTCAAACCCAAACTTTTGTGGCAAAGTTTGGGTTCGGGTCCGGCTACCCAAACTCGCAAAGCTCAGTAGAAACCCGAACTTTACTGTTCAGGTTCGCTCATCCCTATTCCAGACCTCCAATAACTTCTGTTCCTGAAACTTAAGTTGCAATTTTCTAAGAGGTCTCAGCGTTGTTTGGGATCTTTTTGACTAAGCCCAAGAAAGGATTAAGCATGACTTCGAGTTGACCACACAATATAACAGGAACCTCAGCAAAGAATCTAAGATTTTTAAGTATCTTCAGAAGCCAAGACACCGGAGCTTCATTGGGGCTAAATATATGTAATAAAGAAATACTTCCTTTGAAGAAGAGAACTCTGCCCTCCACATGATTATATTGTTGTCATTGTTTAAATGGGCACAATTTGTAGATCACAGTGGTGATACCTTTAAATGCAGTATTTGTGTTATCACTAGGAAAACACTGAAAACAAAATACAATAAAATTTAGGAGATTTTGTTATTTTTAAAATGTGCCTCTTGGAAAAACACAATGCTAGATTTCAGTTTGTGCAGTAACACAATAGTAGGTGTTTAACACTTAATATGGTAACATTCACTTCTGCCAAATTACACAAAGGTGGTCAAAAGCTAAGTATGTAGAGTATGGCCTACTTCACTGTTCTTGATGAGGTAGGAAATGGGATGAAGAAAGGATATAAAGGCATATACAGAAACACAAACTGACAAGCTGCAAATAACATAATGAATCACGTGAATAGACAAGTACTTATAACCCTCCGCTAAATCTCTATGCCTAAACATAACAGATGGGAGGACTGGATTTTATAAGTGTGGGCATGGGAATAGGGGAATATGTTTTAAGAAACAAACCTGGGCATGTATAAGCCATCAGTGAGGCTATAGACAACAATTTTGTCTACATGTACACTCTACCATAGCATCAAATTCAGTGAACAGATAATCTTGCAGTCCTTTGCAAAACAGAGACCACGTGAGGACAAGGCAAAAGACCACAGTGGTAATACAAGTCAACAATAAAACAGATCAAAATGCTCAAAGTGAACAAGAGTCCTTAAAAAATAAAAAGATAATTCTCTATTCTTGGCACATCCAACTAGGGCCTTGTGTAATCCTGTGAAAAACAAGATAGGTGCGGATATATGAACAGAACTGTGGGCAAAGCTCAATATAATTAAACTCTATGGAAGTCAAAGTCTTCAGGCTTGGGTGGAGTTACTTCTTGCAGAAGCCTTCTTGGATTTTGGAGACTTCAACCTAGATGTCTTTTTCCACAGTTCGATCTGGCATGGGAAGTGATGATCTGCTCACCATGCCTGATGGAAGACAATCTGCCATTTTTCTAAATGGAGATGCCAAGGTATGCTGAAGAATTTGCTCTCTGTGCATATCAAGTAGAGGTTTCATTTGACTCTGGAGCTTTTTTTCTAGTAAATGTTTTATAGCTTGTCTTTCATTAGCTGTGGATAATATTTAAACAACATCAACAAATGGGAAGAGAGCATAAATTATGTCTTATGGTGGATCATTTGGTTTTTCCATATGAATGCATCTATTTCTGCTTTTCTTTTTTGAGTTTTGACCCCAATGACTGACCCCTGATGTATCTATTCATCTACATTTCCCCTCTGACCAATTGAGTTCAATGTCTGAAGGTAGGTCCTTATGGATCTTCTCTTTGCCTAGAAGTGGTTGATTAAATCACCACCTCCGCTCTCTTGGAAACAGTTGGGATAAAGATAATATGATGGTACAGGAAGTATAGTCTAATATGGTATAAGACATGGGTATAAAGCTGCTAGAAAGAAATTCTGACTTTTGGATGACAAGCTGTGCGTCTTTTGTTTTGCACTCTTCAATTTCCAGGACATTTTATTATGTGACCTATAAATGAAAAGTCATGGGTTTGGTACACAGATTATTATACAGTACTAGCAAAATTTCAATTGTGTTTCCTGTCATTTCAAAACAGATGCAATTAAATTTCCATTCCTTTCTACAAACACACTGCACACTTCTATTGACTATTCAGTTTGGTAATGCATTTTTTGAAGTATTATGTCTTTTAAATATGTGTTCAATAACACGGGTATAACAATCCAATTTTTGTAATGAAATGTCTTTGAACTACATAAGCTGATGCCATAAGGCATTCAATAACACAGGTTTAACAATACAATATTTGCGATAAAATGTCTTTGAACTATACATTTATTAACACAGGTATAATAATGGTGGTGTTGTTATATGTTTTGCCATAACTGATCATTATCTTGCAGTAATATGCCATGCATTTAATAACTCAGCTATAAGAATGGCATTATTGATTGCTTTAAAATCTTTTTGCTATAATTACCCATTTTCTTGCAACACATTTAATAACATGGGTATAATGCACTGAAATGGTTTTTAGAACAAAAAATAAGTGAAATTGCTCAGTGTTTTCAACAGAATACTATTTGTGGGGTGTTGACTGTGATTTTTTTTTTAAACTGTTTATACACTGAAAAAAAATAGTTTCTTTTTCTTGAATGAAGTTTTGTAATGCAGAATTAGCTGCTAGCTTTCCATGATCAAATTCTCTAAAATCTTCCCAATTATATCTTCTTATTCCCTTCCGATTAGAGTTGAGCGAATCCTAAAAGATTCGGGAATTAAGTATTCGGGCCGAATTTTCCGCGGGATTCGTGGGTTCGAGCAAATCACGAATCCCATTAAAGTCTATGGGAGACTCGAATATTTTTGCAGGGGCCAAAGGTTCTGCAAAGTTTGCCTCAACATGTGAAAACCTCAGAAAAAGATGGAAACACTTTGGAAATGGATAGGAAACACCAGGGGCAGCATGTAGGGATGCTTCTAAGGCTCCCTAATTGCACCATTTTTTCTAAATCTGGCCAATAGTCTGGTGATGACCCCAAGGCAATTTTCAGGGACACGGTAATGGTGACCCACTTAAAAATGCTGCCTGACAACCTGGCGGTGAACCCCTGATTGTCTGTCTTTCAATAAGATTGCAGTGTAAAGCATGGTGGTGAGCCACAGTATGACTTTTTGGATGGAGATTGCATGTGGTCACGTACTCCCTGGAACCCCATAGTCACCCCTTCTCTGATGTGCTACCCCAGAACATTCTCTGCCCCAATTCGCAAGACCTTTTGCAGTCTAAGTGTCCTGACAGTGGGGATTTACCAGTGTTGTCTGAGGAGGTGGTGGACAATGGCGAGACACAGGTGTCGGGGGGTGAAGTAGTTGAAAGTAGTGTTGCACGATATATCGAAAACTCGGTACGGTTTCGGTACCTAGTGCGGTACCGAAGCTCGATACCGAGTTTTCTTGCCGTCCGATACATAGAAACATGGCGCGCACCAGCTACTGCTCCAGGCCCCCGCTCAAATGATTTCATGGGGGGCCCCGCGCCCCCCTCAGACCTCAGATCAGCCCACCCAGCCACTTTAAAAAAAGCATACTTACCTGTTCTGGCCGCCGCTGTCCCCAGGATCCGCGCTCCACTGTGTTCCCTGCCGGCGCGCATTATGACCTGACGCAGCGTCAGGTCATAGTGCGCGCTGGCAGGTAACACAGTGGAGCGGGGAGCCTGAGGGCAGCGGCGGCCAGAACAGGCAAGTATGCTTTTTTTTACAGTGGCTGGGTGGGCTGATCTGAGGTCTGAGGGGGGCCACAAGACGCTGGTCTGAGGGGGGCATAAGACGCTGACCTGAGGTCTGATGGGGGCACATGGGGGCACATTGTGTTGATCTGAGGTTTGAGGGGGCCACAAGATCCTGACCTGAGGTCTGATGGGGGCACATTGTGTTGATCTGAGGTCTGATGGGGGCACAAGACACTGATCTGAGGTCTGATGGGGGCACAAGACGCTGACCTGAGGTCTGATGGGGGCACAAGACACTGACCTGAGGTCTGATGGAGGCACAAGACGCTGACCTGAGGTCTGATGGGGGCACAAGATGCTGACCTGAGGTCTGATGGAGGCACAAGACGCTGACCTGAGCTCTGATGGGGGCACATTGTGTTGATCTGAGGTCTGATGGGGGCACAAGACGCTGATCTGAGATCTGTTGGGGGCACAAGATGCTGACCTGAGGTCTGATAGGGGCACAAGACGCTGACCTGAGGTCTGATGGGGGCACAAGATGCTGACCTGAGGTCTGATGGGGGCACAAGATGCTGACCTGAGGTCTGATGGGGCACAAGACGCTGACCTGAGGTCTGATGGGGGCACATTGTGTTGATCTGAGGTCTGATGGGGGCACAAGACGCTGACCTGAGGTCTGATGGGGGCACAAGACGCTGACCTGAGGTCTGATGGGGGCACAAGACGCTGAACTGAGGTCTGATGGGGGCACAAGACGCTGACCTGAGGTCTGATGGAGGCACAAGACGCTGACCTGAGCTCTGATGGGGGCACATTGTGTTGATCTGAGGTCTGATGGGGGCACAAGACGCTGATCTGAGATCTGATGGGGGCACAAGACGCTGACCTGAGGTCTGATGGGGGAACAAGACGCTGATTTGAGGTCTGATGGGGGCACAATGTGTTGATCTGAGGTTTATTATCCCTGTACAGTGACATCACTGTGTGTATTATCCCTGGACTTTGACATCACTGTGTTTATTATCCCTGTACGGTGACATCACTGTGTTTATTATCCCTGTACGGTGACATCACTGTGTTTATTATCCCTGTACGGTGACATCACTGTGTTTATTATCCCTGTACAGTGACATCGCTGTGTTTGTTATCCCTGTACAGTGACATCGCTGTGTGTATTATCCCAGTGCAGGAAGAGGTAAGTGATCTGTGTTTCTGTGTTTGTTTTCTATTTTTCAGGGTCGTGAATGCAGAGGACTACGTCGGATTCGGTGGACTACGTCGGACCATCTTTTTTTCTTTTTTTTTTTAATAAAATGGTCAAACAGGGGTCTGGGGGAGTGTTTATTTCAATAAAATGTTTTATACTTGTGTGTGTGTGTTTTTTTTTTACAATACTACAGTTTTAGTAATTAGGGCTATCTACAGGCGGCCCTGATTACCCGCAGGACCGGACCTTCTAAATTCAGGGTCTGGCTCTGGGGTGGCTGCAGGCTGGTACCATTAGGCTGGGAAGGGCCAATTATCAAATTATTTTTGTTAAAAAATGGCGTGGGGTCCCCCCCTTTTTTCCTTCGCCAGCCAGATACAACCAGCAGCAGCAGCCTGGCACTACCAGGGTGGGAAGGGACACAGTTATTGGCCCTTCCCAGCCTAATGGTACCAGCCTGCAGCCGCCCCAGAGCCAGACCCTCAATTTAGAAGGTCCGGTCCTGCGGGTACCTGGCTCTTCCCGGCACCCCTGGTGGCGGTGGGTGCCGAGGTAATAGATGTTGGGGTTAGTGCTGGCCTGCCATACCGGCAAGCACTAAGCCCAGTATTAGTAATCAGGGCCGTCTGTAGATAGCCATAATTGCTAAAATTGTAGTATTGTAAAAAAAAAAATACACACACACAAGTATAAAACATTTTATTGAAATAAACACTCCCCCAGACCCCTGTTTGACCATTTTATTAAAAAAAAAAAAAAGCTGGTCCGACGTAGTCCACCGAATCCGACATAGTCCTCTGCATTCAGACCCTGAAAAATAGAAAACAAACACACAAACACAGACCACTTACCTCTTCCTGCACTGGGATAATACACACAGCGATGTCACTGTACAGCGATAATAAACACAGTGATGTCACTGTACAGGGATAATAAACACTGTGATGTAACAGTACAGAGATAATAAACACAGTGATGTCACTGTACAGGGATAGTAAACACAGTGATTCCACAGTACAGGGATCGGCGTCTCGTGCCCCCATCAGACCTCAGGTCGGCCGGCCTCCTCGTGCCCCCCATCAGACCTCAGGTCGGCGTCTCGTGCCCCCATCAGACCTCAGGTCGGCGTCTCGTGCCCCCATCAGACCTCAGGTCGGCGTCTCGTGCCCCCATCAGACCTCAGGTCGGCGTCTCGTGCCCCCATCAGACCTCAGGTCGGCGTCTCGTGCCCCCATCAGACCTCAGGTCGGCGTCTCGTGCCCCCATCAGACCTCAAGGTCGGCGTCTCGTGCCCCCATTAGACCTCAAGTCGGCGTCGTCCCCTTAACCAGGTCGGCCATGCCCCCATCAGACCTCAGGTCGGCGTCTCATGCCCCCATCAGACCTCAGGTCGGCGTCTCGTGCCCCCATCAGACCTCAGGTCGGCGTCTCGTGCACCCATCACATCATCCTCCGGTCCTCTGGTGGGCCAGTCCGACACTGTGCAGGTCCCTACCTTATGTAAATTTAGGTCACATGTCACTGCCAGCCAATCACTGCTGGGGAGGTATAGGGGCTGTTACATCACAGCAGGCGTTCCCACAGGCTTCCCTTTGATACTGATTGGCTGAAAAAAACGGGCATTTCAAACTTACAGTGACTCACGAATAATCACAAGTCCGCGCTGCCTCGGGATGCCGAGCCGAAGCGGGCAATATTCGTGTGAATCACTAATATTGCCGCTTCGATTCGCTCATCACTACTTCCGATACATAAAATGCTTTAGTGACATGTGTCTGTAATACCTTTTTTTGTCAGACATTGCCACACAACACCCTTTCAGGTCAGAAACTGAACACATAATTGTGTTCTATGACTTTCATAGCAAAGGATTTTCATGAATATTGTCCCTTGAATGGCAGATCAGGCTGTCAGTGATCCTCTAATCCAATCAGGGCACTTCATTCCATTGTCACACGATCCTCCATCTTTTTACTCCCTCATAGTTTTCCCTACCAATTACCATTGTAAAATTGCATTGGGCACCATTTTTATGTTTTTCATCTGAAATAAATAGCAAAAACTTTGGATATGTTTGGCAGACACATTCTTGTAAAATGTATAACAAACTGATTGGTTTAGATTTGATTCGCTAATCTCTAGATTATATCATATATTATGAAAAACTCCAACTCCATTCACTATAATTGGATACCACAGGTTTACAACCAAAGCCCTCTTGGTGTCCAGAGGTTTTATGCCATATTTCTACGAGGTTCTCACATTGTGCTCATTTTGTGATTTTAGTAGACAGCACAATGCATGATTATAGTCTGGACGGTGATTAAGTTCATGGATATTGAGAAGCAGTGTTTCTCATATAACATAAAACAAGTAAACCTACTAAAACAAGCTACATTATAGTCACCCCAAGGTTATGATCCCACATCATGCTACTTATAAAAAAGAACAGCATGAGCAAAGTTTGAGTTCTCATACAGAGAACAAAATAGCATTGCTAAGTCAATGAGATAATGACTAAGCTAATTAATAGATTTTTCTGAGCAGCTACCATTGGGTTACAAATGTTGGATTGAGAACCCAGGCCATCAAGTCCAGTAATGCCCCTAGTGACCAGGAATGCACTGGATGCAGACCCTTAAGACCAGCCCTGCTCCAACTCATATTTGTCATCTCATTGAACAGATCTCTCAAGTAGACAACTAGTCCAATAGGGTCAACATGTCTAAGATATTGGATCTAAAACTGGATTCTTGATTTATTAAATCAAATCTTTCATACATTTACTTTTGTGCTCTGCGAGTTTGGATATTACTTTTCTAAATGTCATTTTTACATCTCTGTTATTCAAGCTATAAATCATAGGATTTAACATTGGTGTTAATATCACATAAACAACTGAAATGTACTTCTCCTGATTTGATGAGTATGAAGATGAGGGCCCAAAGTACATAATCATTCCAGTCCCAAAGAATAAGGCAACCACAGAAATGTGGGAGGTGCAAGTAGAAAAAGCCCTTGACCTTCCGGTGGAGCGAATCTTTAATACAGAGGCTATAATACAAGTATAGGATATGATAATAAACATGAATGGGAGAAGAAGTGATATAAAACTGGTATAGAAGATCACAAGTTCACTCAAGTAGATTTTATCACATGCCAACTTAATCACAGCTAGAACCTCACACATGAAATGATTGACATGATTTGGATAACAAAGCGGTACAGGCACCAATATAGATGGAAGAACAAACATGATAAAACCCATGATCCCCATAAGTGCTGTCAACCAGTAACAAATAGTCCACCTCATCAGGACTGGATAGTGAAGTGGGCGACAGATGGCCAAATAGCGGTCATAAGCCATGATGGTCAATAGAAGGCATTCTGTACCACCAAACAGAAGTATAAAGTAGAGTTGTATGGCACAAGCACTGATAGAAATTGTACGATCAGTGGACAGAAGATCGGCCAACATTTTTGGCAAGACTGTTGAAGAATAAGACAAGTCTAAAAAGGATAAAATGCAGAGGAAATAGTACATTGGGATGTGTAATTGAGGGCTATAGAAGATAAAACATATAATGATGCTGTTACCAACAAATGTTATAAAATACACAGATAAAAATATGAAAAATAGCACAATGTTTGTGTTCAAATCCATCGAAAAGCCCATCAAAATTACTTCAGTTACTATTGTGTGGTTCTTGATGTCCATTGCATGGAAAGGCTATAAAGAACATGAGAGGTAGAACACAAATATCAAGATTATCTTTTAATTACCCACTTTTTATATATGGTATATAGTATGTATAAGTATAAATACCATATCTTTCTCCCTATAAGATGCACCTACCCTTAAGACACACCTAGGTTTAAATGGGGGAAAATAAGAAAAAATATTTTACATCAGACCTCAGATCAGACCCCCAATCAGACCCCCTATGTTAATCAGACCTCAGCTAAGACCCCTCAATCAATCAAACCCCCATTGTTAATTAGACCTCAGCTTAGACCCCCCCCCCAATCAGATCCCCAATGTTAATCAGACCTCAGCTCAGACCCCCGGTCAGACTCCCAACCTCTACTGGTCTGGATGCCACTACCACCACAAGGGAAATCCAGCTCTCTTCCTCTTTCTACTGTGACCTGGCATTGCTAAGCATGAGGTCAAAGAGCATGTGTATATCCTCACATTGTGCGCAGGTCACAGCACAGCATGCGGCACCAGCAGTAAAAGATCAGGGAACAGTAAGTTGTGCCAGCACCTGGTCTTACTGTACTAATTAACACATCCATAAAAATCGCTCATTAATATTCACCCTATAAGATGTACTGCCATTTTTCTCCCAATATTTGGGGAAAAAGTACATCTTATAGGACATAAAGAAGTTTTCTCAACTGTCCCTTATAAGGACCTAGAGATGTGTCCTTTTTTACAATTGATGCAGCCTTTGTCCCTGTGTCCACAATGCTCCCTGTGCACCTGTTTCTCCTAGGGGGCTCCCTATGTCCCTCATTGGGCCACTGCACTGTGATGACAGTGGCTCTATGGTTACTATGGCATCCAGGCTTGCCATGTTTCTAAGCCTGACAGACCATGAGGGTCTGATCAGGCTTAGTGTTAGTGTAAAACTGACAGTACTATACTCTGCCCTAAAAGAGTATAGCAGAGTATAGTACAGCCATCAATCCCACTGGATCTTGAAGATCCAAGGGGGACCTGATGAAAAAAGTGTAAAAATAAAAAAGTTAAAAAAAAAATGTAAAAAATAACTAAATAAAATTCCAATAAATTCCTTTACCCTTGTCCACTCATTTATAATTGATGATCATGTTAATAATTCCATCTGGGGAATGCCGTAAAAAAATAAAAAAAAACAATGATAGAATTGCTGTTTTTGTCACCTCACCTACCAACAAAATGGAATAAAAAGTGATCAAAAATTCATATGTATCCCAAAATGATTTCAATAATGACTGTAGCCCATCCATAAAAAAACAAGCCCTCACACAGCTACATTGAAAAAAAAAATTAAAAATGTTATGGATGTTAGTATATGGCGATGAAAAATATAATTTATTTTTGATACAAAAGTGATTTTATGCTGAAAAAGTAGTGAAACATTAAAAACTATATTGATTTGGAATTTCCATAACTGTATCAAGACACGGAAAAAAAATTATCATATCATATATACCGCATGAGGAACCTAATAAAAAAGTAAAAATAAAAAACACATAATTGCTATTTTTACCCAACTTACTTCCCAAGAAATGGTATAAAAAGTGATAAAAAATACATATGTACCCCAAAATGATACCAATAAAGACTACAACCTGTCCCACAAAATACAAGCCTACCACAGCTAAATTGTTCAAAAAAATAAAAGTGTTATGGATGTTAGTATATGGTGATGCAAAATATAATTTATATTTAATAAAAACATGATTTTATGATAAAAAAGTAGTAAAACATAAAAAAAATCATATAAATTTAGTATTTTCATAACCATATCAAGGCACAGAATAAAATTATCATATCATACATACCACATAAGGAACCCCATAAAAAATTTAAAAAAATAAAACAGACAGACAGAATGTATCTGTGTAAGGGCTTGTTTTATGCAGAATTTTCAGTAAATTTTTTATTTTTTTTTAATGCATAAAGGTAAACATATTATCTCAAATACACCACTAACAGGAAGTACGATGCGCCGAGAGAAAACAATCTTAGAATCACTTGGATAAGTAAAAGTGTCCCAGAAGTATAATCAGATAAAGTGACATGTCAGAGTTGAAAAACGGGCCTCAGCGTTTGGTGCCAAACTGGCTTTTTCTGGAAGGTGTTAAGCCCATATTGATTATAACTGCATCTTGAATATGTTTTGGTAAACAGCTAAAATGCCAAAACTTGTGTCACTGTCCAAATATTTCCAGACCTGACTGTAAATGATTATAGGTGTGGGCTGATTAGGTACTGGGTCTTGTTGAAGATGCAAAAGTGCTTCCCCATGAAAAGGCAGCAGTGTACCTCGGTGAAAGATCGTTGACCGCTAGACATGCCTCTACCACACACTCAAAGACAATTTGTCCATTTGATCATCATTCTGACCCAGCCATTAGGAGGTGTTGGGAACAACGGTTATGTGAGTGAATGTTCACATGACAAAAAGTCTCCGGATGACCAAGACAGACCAACAATAGAGAGGATCCACCAACAAGCACGCCCCACAATTTCCTTGTCCACCATCCAGACACAGGTGGCACCTTCATTACATACCCTTGTCTCTGCATGGACCATTTTGAGGCACTTAGTAGAAAGGAATTTGATATCATCGAACATATTATGTGCCCTAGCTTTGACAATCAGTGTTAACGTTATTTGCTTTGGTGCCGTGAACAAGAATCTGGATTGCGATTGCTATGAACTGGAACTGTATCCTCTTGATGAATCCAGATTCTGTTTAGAGTCCAATGACATTCATGTTCCAGTATGAAGGCCTTGATGTGAGCACTTCAATCCTGACTTTTTTGTGGAACACACACATTGCCCCAACTGCTGGTGTGATGATCTGGGGAGCCATCACTTATGACAGTCAGTCACCCCTAGTAGTGATACAAGGGACACTAACAGCGATATGTGCAGGACACCCTGCCACCACATGTGTTGCCTTTTATGCGAAGGCTTGGAACTGGCATTTTTCAGCAGGATAATGCTTGCTGAAACACAACAAGGGTTTTCCAGGAATGTCTTTGCCAGATTACAAAACTTCTTTGTCCTGCCCAGTTGCCAAATTTATCACCAATCCAGCATTAATGGGACCAGCAGGAATGATAGGTTCTGCAACCTAAGAGTGTGAAGGATCTACAGGCCCAGCTATGTACAACATCTGTTGGCAAATGTATATGGATACCATATGGAACCCATATGTCTCCATACCCAACCGTATCACATTCAAAGCTAGAGGTGGCCCAACACAATCCTAGAGCCCTTTTTCAATACAGTGCAGTTTTCCTCAGTATACTTATCATTTTATACTCATGAAGTGTTTATTTTATACAACGTGTATCTATGTGTGTTCACCCAGTGGCTGTGATGTGTATTGCAGCCTGTCAACGGTTTTGCTAGCATGTCATGTTATTGTATCAAATTTGTTTTATGAGAAATTAATGAACAATGAACAGACCTACTGTTAAATTAATCTGAAGTTCTGTAATACATTACATACGATACATTAGAAATGGTCTACTCTCTAAGGCCTCTTTCAGATGTCAGTGCACTGTAGACAGCTCATGTGTCCATTGACTTTAATATTCACACAGAAATGGTTTTTCATGGACTGTGGGTCTGTAGAGAACATCTCTCACTCACATTATAGCCTATGGGTCTGTGATAAACAACAGATACAACATGGATGCCATCTGAGTTTGGTCCGTGGATTTCAAAGACCATTGGTAGGAGGCCTTGAAGTGTCTGTGGAATACAGAAGACACATGGAAGGCAACAAATAGAAACACAGGCCAAACAGGGATCCTTCATACACATCTCCTCTGACCATCTTGTCAGAGAGGTCATCACTGACAGGTCTGGTCAGCTCTCCCGTTTTTCTTACTTTTGTCCTCTAGACTGTCCACATGCGTGAAAATGCAGAATATTATGGAATATCAAAATGGTGTCCACAGCTTAGCATGGTCTGATCGATGCCATCTTTTCTCCATGTATTGTGGTATATTAGAACACTGAGAACATTATATAGGGATTTATGTAAGCACTAGAGAATAATTATTTTTCTGTATAATCAGAACCACAGGTGATTAGAAACCATTGGGAATTCTTCGGACTGCTTAGAAATGTGTTGCAGATATTTGTGTGTAAAATAGACTTTTCGTTGAAGTTAATGGTAAAATAAACTCAACTTGTTTTCTTTGTTATGTTAGATTTCATGTTTTAGATATCAGTCTGTGAAAAAATAATTTTAACCTCTCAAGGATGCAGTCAGATTTGGCCTTGTGGACACTTTATATCATAATAACTTTAGAACACTCTTACCTATCCTGGTGACACTTTGTACATCATGTTAGTCGTAAATTTTAGATGATATATTTTGGGTTTATTTATGACAAATTCAGACTTTTCAGACATTTGCAATATTCAAAATTGGAATTTCTCTGCTTGTAAGAGAGATATAGTCATATCGCACAAATTGATTACAAATAGAGATGAGCGAGCATACTCGTCCGAGCTTGGTGCTCGTTCGAGTATTACTAGTATTAATACTACCGACTGGCCGCAGCACTCGGCTCAGATGCTGTCTGGATGTCATTAGGGATAGAGCTGCTGCCTTTCAGGGACAGTGTTAGGGCCTGCATTTAGTTGTCTGTTAGGCAGGGATCACCCACAAAGAACCCAACAGCCCTTCTAAGGGCTAGAAGACATTTTACTTATTTTTTTTGTCACTTGGCTGGCTGGCACTAGTAGTGCAGCTATCGCCATATCTAACCCTGTTTTTTTTTTTTTTTTTTTCTATCTCAGTGATACAAATCCATTGCACACAGCACTGTGGAACCATTCTGTGTGTCACAGTTCAGCACTGACTCACTCCAATCCATATATACTGTCCCAGGTGAGACTTTCTGTACTTGACACAATACAATCAAGTCATTAGCTACCAATTTCATCTACAGCTTGATCCAGAAAACTCTCTGTGCGACATTTCTCTGGGTCGCAGACTAAATAGCCACCGTTAAGAGGGTGTCAGTCAGTTCTACCATATTTCCTGCACGTCACCGTTCCCAAAAAAACAAAATATAAAAAAAAAAAAAATTTAGTTCAGTTGTTTTAGCTCAGTGATACAAATCCATTTTACTCAGCTGCCGTGTAACCTTCTTGTGGTCACAGTTCAACACATTCGCTCATCCATATATACTGTCCAGGTGACGCTTTCTGTACGTCACACAATACAACCAAGTCATTTACTACCAATATCATCTACCGCTTGATCCAAAACTCTTGTGCGACATTTCTCTGGGTCGCAGACTAATAGCCCCGTTAACAGGGGTCAGTCAGTCCTACCATTTCCTGCACTTCACGTTCCAAAAACAAATTGTAAAAAAATATAAAAAAAAATATAAAAAAAAAAATTTTTCTTTTAGCTCAGTGAATACAAATCCTTTTACTCAGCTGTGTGTAACCTTCTGTGTGTCACGTCAGCACATTCGCTCCCATCGTAATACTGTCCAGGTGACACTTTCTGTACGTCACACAATACAACCAAGTCATTGCTACCATATCATCTACAGCTTGATCCAGAAACTCTCTGTGGACATCTCTGGGTCACAGACTAAATACCCCGTTAACAGGGTGTCAGTCAGTCCTACCATAGTTCTTGCACGTCACGTTCCAAAAAAAGAAATATAAAAAAAAAATATTTTTTCAGTTGTTTTAGCCTCAGTGATACAAATCCATTGACTCAGCTGCGTGTAACCTTTCTGTTTCTCAGATCAAAACATTCGCTCACATCCGTATATACTGTCCTGGTGACACTTTCTGTACGTCACTTAATTCTACCGGACTTAATTTTTTATTTTTTTTTATCATACACCTATATACAAAAAATGTTGAACCCCAGGGCTAAGGGTCAGAGGGCGTGGGCGTGGGCATTCAATTACTGCAGGGGGCAGAGGCCGTGGTCCTGGGCAGGGTGAGACATACCCGCTGATGAGGGAGCAGGGGAATTCCGCAGAGCTACACTCCCTAGCTTCATGTCTTCAACTTACAGGACATGTGGTAGAGGACTGTTGAAACCACAACAGTGCGAACAGCTGATCTCGTGGATTGCGGACAATGCTTCAAGTAATTTGTCCACCAGTCAGTCTTCCACGCAGTCCACTCACGTTACCCAAGGAGCACTCCTCTGGCTCCTCCTCCTCAACCTCCTTCCCCCCAGTCTGCCCTCCCAGGAAAATTTGGAATGGAATCCGGCATACTCTGAGAACTGTTTTTCTGGACCCTTCCCAAGAGTCACAAACCACTTCTCAGGTTGCTGCTGACCTCGTTCCGATGCCAAATTTTCCAACTGTCGCAGTCTGTGGGTGATGATGATTGATGATGACAATGTTGACTTAGTGGAAAAGTTTGTAAAAGGGTGTCGGACGATGAGGAGACACGGTTGTCAGACAGTGGTGAAGTTGTTATTAGGGGAGGAATTCCCAGGGGGGAGCAGACTGAGGAATCGAGGGATGACGAGGTGACTGACCCAAGCTGGGTTGATTGCCGAGTGAAGACAGTGCTTTGAGGCGGAGGCGAGTGCTGACCAGAACAGGTTTAAGAGCAGTGGGTGGCCAGAGGGAGAAGCAGGGCCAGAGCTGGTTGCATCAGCAGCAACTGTTCCACGTAGTGAAGCTCCCGTGGCCGAGGCCTAGATGTTCGCAAGTCTGAAGGTTCTTTAAAGAAAGTGAGGATGACCGACGGACTGTGGTGTGCAACCTGTGCCACCAGGATCAGCAGGGTACCCCACTACTTAGCCTAACCACCACAGCATGCGCAGGCAATGAGGCTAAACACCCCACTCAATGGAACAAGGCCGTTCACCACTCCGGGGTCACACCACTGTCCTTCCCTGTGTCACTCGCTGCCTCTGCTA
>ONZH01006928.1:0-178068 GCA_900303285.1 Rhinella marina | reverse complement strand
CGCCCGTCGAACGAGGGTTCGATGAGTGTGCCAAGCAGCTGGCAGCCATACATTATGCCGTCAAGACCACAGAGCATATTGTAGGCTTCAAGCCCCTCACCTTGCAGACTCCACATTCTCCCTTGGCCCTGTTGCTCCGTGATACACTACCCAGAGTCTCTCAACAGAGATTTGGGAGGTGGATCATGGATCTCAGTGGGAGGAATTTGCAGGTGACCCACAAAGCCAAATATGTTCTGTCCCAGTTATTGAACATGACTGGAACCGAACATGACTATGGACAACCGACGCAGGTCGATAGGCCACAGTTGTTCAGGACTGACACACATCCAGAAGACAGAGTCATCTTTGTGGATGGCTCTTGATTCCACATGGATGGGACATATGTCACAGGATTTGCGGTGCTGGATGAGACCACAGGCACTCAGAGTCTGGTCAAGTTGCCGGGGCACATGTCAGCACAGCGGGCTGAACTGGAGGCGGTCAAGGAGGCCTTGCTCCTTGAGCCCCCAGGGAAACGAACTATATATAGCGACAGTTCATATGTAGTTCGTTCCCTCACCCTGCACCTGGACATATGGAAAAGACGAGGATTTGTAGACAGCCAAAACAAAACCTCTCGCCCATGTGTCAGTTCTGAAGGAGCTGTGGGAATGGGGCATGGCACACCAGGCGGAAGCAGCCATCATAAAGATCCCCGCTCATCAGAAAGGTGACGAACCCTTGACGTCGGGCAACAACAAAGCCAACGAAATGGCCAAACTGGCAGCAGTATCTGGATCCTTTCGGGAACCAGGCACTGAGCCATTACCCAAACACCGGATTGCAGTACGGAGTAACGACCTGAGAGAGGGCCCGGTGTCATTTGAGGAGGAACAAACCAAGGATCCTCTTCTAGTGACACACTTCACTTCACCACAGCATCCCTGGTCAATACGACAGGGGATACTGTGCCATGATGCCGGTACGCAGAAACTTCCTCTTCCCGTGGTCCCGCAGCATCTGCAGGCAGAGCTGACGAGACTAAACCATCAACTGTTTGGACATCTTGGCCGGGATAAACTATTGTCCCTTTTAAAGGACAAATTATACTGGCCAGGAATGTCCAACACAGTGGAGGAAGTCACGCAACAGTGCCTGGTATGTGCTCAGGTAAACCCAAGGGCGGCTGCCCTGAAGCCAGTGCTGCAGATAGTTCCTCCTGCAGATGGTCCGTGGTCCGCGATCCAAATGATTTTATTGGACCCTTACCGACCGGGAGTTGTAACTGTCGTTACGCACTGGTAGTAGTGGATATCTTCTCTAAATGGGTAGAAGCCATCCCTACGGTCAACGATTCGGCTACGACCACTGCCCGTGTTCTGTGGGAACAGGTTCTGTCACGATGGGGCATTCCCAGAGTGATAGAGTCAGACCGAGGAACCCATTTCACGGGTAAGGTGATGAAAGCCCTTTGTGGTCTCTTAGACATCAAACAAAGGTTTCATGTCCCATACCATCCTCAGTCTGCGGGCATTGTCGAGCGGATGAACCGGACCATTAAAACACGGCTTTCCAAGGCGCTACTGGAGAAAGGTTCCTCATGGGTAACCTCTCTTCCAGCAGTGCTAATGGGTATCCGAGCTACCGAATCAACAAGTACCGGCATCACCCCGTTTGAACTCATGACTGGACGAAAAATGCCCCTATGCTTACCGAACGAACCCCTAGTATCAGAGCCTTTGAAGAATGCAATTGCTAGGGACATGTTTCTCCAACAGGTTCAACAGAACCTGAAGGAGTTACTGCCCTACGCTGCAATACGGTTACACAAACCGTATCTACAGGGGGAGACACCAATGCCCTCTGTAGGAGACCTGGTAATGGTAAAGGTCTTCCGTCGTGCCGGTCCTTGGGACGCAAACTGGGAAGGTCCTTACCAGGTACTTGAAGTAATGGGCGACACCATGCTCAAGGTACAAAGGCCGTTGACATAAAAAAAGAAATCGCGTAGGAGGCAGGAGGTCTTTTGGATCCACATCGACCAGGCCAAGGCCACCCGAGCCTCCCCAGCTCAATAACGTACATACGTTTTGAGTGGGGTGAGGGGGGGAAATTGGTGGGTCGATGGTGGATACAATACTCGTACTAATAATTTCACTTAACAGTACACAGGAGGGAGACCCGCCATGAAGCCCAGTAACAAGACGCATTGGGATCCTTTGAACAGGGCACATCTCCAGCTTGTGACACTGGTGGTAAGCATGATGATGGCAGGCTCAGCCTCTGCGGGGGAGGGTCGGGAAACTAATTATGGTATGGCGAACATATCAATTAGTAAACCCGGTCTGTTAATGGTGGAATGTCTGGGAGGCAAAATCCTGGAACCATACGAGAATGTCACCTTTACACCAGGACAATGGTATCTGTATGGTTTCCAGAGGGAGGGTTTTGCCAATGGTGTAATTCAGCATTATACCCCAGTAGAGAATATGTCTGCCATACCACATGACTTACATGCCCTCTGCCTCAAGGAATTTAGACATTTTCAGGAGGTAGACCCAACACCTATCAAATCTTTGAGATGGGTGTTTAGGGACCCCCACTTGCATCCGTACAGACAAGTGGAAGCCAACACTACTACGGTGTTGTGTACTAAGGAAGGGGTTCTTAGTCCTGAAGATGTCACTGGGGCAGAGTATAGTGGCTGGTATATCCTTCAAGCTACCTTCACCAGGAAGGATAGCCGCGATAGGTTAAGGTTTAGGACATATTTTGATAGACCCATCCCTGTAAGAGGCACCCTTAAGGCTTATTGCATGTTGAGGGATTCCCAGATGATTATCACTAGGGAATCCAGTTATGTTCAGGGACATGTGTCCACAGATTACTTACGAACCAGTGTAATGATGTTAAAGTTAAATTGCAGTAACTCTGGTCAGGCCTTATGGAATGATCAGAGTGGTCCGGTAAAACTGGAAGGCTTGTACCGAGCAACAGTTTTAAAGGTACGGACCGATGCCAAGGATCTAAGGTATACTCAGTTAGAGGGGTCCCCATTCATACGGTCTTTTATGATCACCATCATGAGAGACAACTGTGTGCCGGAGGTGACGGGATACTATTTCGTCACCTATGCCCACTGGGAACAGGACACCCAGATGGTCATGTTAGACACTAACCCCTGGAGGTGGGATTTAGTGTGCAATGGGGTGGACACCCCTACAGTGGATGTATGGATGGACGGTACCCCTATGACTGAGGAATACCGGAATAGGTATGTGTCTTCCGATTGGAAAGACCCCCGAGGCAGAGATATTAACTTTGATATCAATATAGATGGTTCGTTTAAGTGGCCTTTTTGTGAGGCAGTAGACGAAGGGTGCTGGACTTTTACTCAGTGGGTCTATCTGTCCAATTCCAAACCTATGGGAAAACTAGTGTTACAGGCTGGAGAGAGTGATCAATGGTACTCATTCAAAGGTAGGGGACAAGTGTGTGTAACGGTGGTAAGGGTCCCCTATGAAACGGAAGGTCTCCAACCAGTGAAACCCCATTTGGACTCTTGCATCGCCCCTATCCATCAATCGGCAGATCCCATAGCTCCTCAACTGTCATCCCCTTGGAAAATCATTACTAACACGAAATTCGTCCTTTTCACCTGGAGAATTTCAGTGGATGATTTCCGAGTTGATCATTGGGATTACAGATGTGAGGAGTTTGTGAGGAACCAAATTGATATGATAAGAGGATGGATAGAGGCGGGGCAAGAGGTAAGAAAAGATGACTCTCGAAATAGGAAACACAGGGGGAGACGAGATCTGATTGCAATGGGACTAGGCGGAGGTGCATTGGGAGTGGGGGCTCTGAACACTATGGATATGGAAGTCCTGAGAGGTAAACTCGGGGACGTTGCGAAACACACCGGGGAAGGATTCAAGACCCAGCTTGATGTAAACCACGTCCTAGAGAGTTTACAGCATTCGCACATAGATGCCACTACCTCTCTATCTTCTGCTCTACGAGAGAAGTTTAGAAGGTTAGTTGTGGGTCTCTTGGAGGAGCAGGACAGAACTCAGCTTGCCCTGGCGTGTACGCAGGTCCAGAGTGAACTCTCGGATAACCTTAAACATATTGTGTCGGCCCTACATAACGGACACTTCCCATTCAACCTCCGCCAACGGATCAGTCCTCTGATCTCTCCCTTTGCGGCCAATCACACCAACTGGTGGGTGGTCCAGTGGCATGGTTGTAAGAATCTGACCTGTACCGCGTCGTCTTTGGCACCTGTATCCGGCATCCTTAGGGAGGGGTACAGGGCCATCAACCTAGGAATTGTGGTGAGCAACCGGACGGTACTCCATCCACAGCTCCCCTCAGATGTCCTGACCTATGAGAGAGGCCATCCTTATCTGTTGGATACAGAAGGATGTTGGGGGAAAGAGGATGCTATCCTCTGCCAAGGTAGTCAGGAACGGGTGCTTAGACACCAGTGTTGGGACACCGAGGGGTCCTGTGAGATGAAGGCCAGCCCAATGCCTTCCTCCCGTCTGATTTACATGGGACAAGGGTATTGGTGCTGGTACCAGGGAGGTAATGTGTCTTACACCATCTAAGGCACTAACTGCACCGAAAGAGGAGAACTCCTCCCAGGGGCATATTGCACCCTCAGTCCGGTCCTAGGTATAGATGTCGCGGAAGTACAAGGAAGAACCCCGATTACCCCAGAGAAGAGATTGGACATCCGCCCAGACACTCCCGTGAGGCTCCAGAAGATACCACTTGGGTTCGGGAAGGAACTCAAGCATCTTCTTCTGGACTTCAGCCGTGAAGAAGAGATCCTGAAGAATCTTCGAGAAACGGAACATCAAGCCACAATCCAGTTGGCCCATGACAGAACCAAGATCACCGAAATTATTACAGCATTGGAAAAGGATTCCAAGGTTTCGTGGTGGGAGAGTCTTTTTGGATACAGTCCTAAAGCCACGTCCTTCTTCAACTTATTAATCCATCCAGTGATAGTCCTCCTGGTTCTGGTCGTCACAATGTACCTGGGACTATTCTTTATTTACCGGAGAGTCAAGAGACTGGCGGACCAATTGGAACAGAACCAGACGGATCTTCACGAGAAGAAGAAGAGAAGAAGGCTCAGGATGTAACCCTTGTGAAATCCTGAGGTCATGGACTTTATTTGATTCTTTTTCCTTTTTGCATGGACTTTTTATGATTTTTATTATTCATGAACTTTATTTGATTTTTATGATTTTTCTTTCATGGGAGTTTTTGGGGGTGTAGACCATGGACTACCTTCGGTTTCGCTTTGCGGGGGTAGGTCTGCCACCATCCAAAAACTCCATATTGTATTGTTTACAATTGTATATATTTTAGAACTATAGGGGGGATGGGTTTACATGTGGTTTTCCGTATGTGTGTGGGGAAAAGAATAGGGCTCGTTAGGGACAGGTCCCTTCTTTACAATATTTGCCACTCCAACCCTATGAATGGTACAGTTCATAAGGGATGGACTGAATGACAGTTAGTGCGGTGTTCATTCCCGCAGGTAGAATTTGGGTACTTTGACATCACCTCACACTCCATAAAGTCTGACCTGCCTTGTAAAGACCTGCGTTTCTGTCCATGAAAGAACTTCCTCAAAGACAGAATCTACAAGCAAGATGGAAAGAAGTGTCGGGAGAAAAGTGATAAAGGAGGCCAGTCCACCTGTGCTACGTGGATCGGCCTAGAGACTGAAGAGTGAAGCTGTCCCCGAGTCTAATCGACAAAGAGAAGGCAGTGGGAGCAGCTGATACTGGAAGACCGACACCACATGAAGATCACGAGTAGAGCCATCCCAGAGTCCAATCAACAAAAGACGACAGTGGGAAGAGCTGAGGCTTAAAGACCATCACTACCCAGATGTGAGGGTGAAGCCATCCCTGAAGTCAGACCAATTGAAGAAGACTGTGGGAGTAGTGGAAGCTTAGAGACAGTGGTGTTCCATCCCAGAAGTCCGAAAAGACGACTGAGGGAGACGCTGATGCATGATACCGAGAGAAGACGAGGATAGTTTGATCGGTGGACGAAGACGTCAGGTTACGGTGAAGGGCAGGGAAGAAGTCGCGTAACCACGAGGGGTGATGTCTCAGTACCTAAGGACCGAATCATTCTTCAGTCCATCCTGAACTGGTATCCGTTGTGTGGGGGGGAGGAGGCAAATGTATCCCCACACTTCCGTCCCATTTTAATTTGTCGTGTTCTCGACAACAGGGGGATTGTAGAAGGAAGTGTGGGTGTAGCCTATAATATATGTATATACCTCTAGGTATATACATATATGGGTGGCCCCAAATTGAGGGTCTGTGGCCCCACGGTGTTATAGGCTTGTAGCCCTGGTGGATGTGTATATCCACCAGGTGCTCTATCTATATGTATATATATATATAGATATGTGTGCATGTGCCCCCAGTAGCATGCACCTATATCTATATACTTATATATATCCTATATATATGTATATCCCCTTTATACATATATAATAATGCCCCCTCTATTCATTGCCCCCTGTTTATGATGCCCCCTTGCCTTATATCACCCCATATATATCCTCCAATAGTATATAGATCCATGTACATGATCCCCAGTTATGTACATGTATCTATATACATGTAATAACCAGGTTGCCCCCCCCATAGCCCCCAGCAGATGGACAATGGCCCATCTGCTGGGGATAGCTGGAGACATGGGACTGGACTAATTAGTCCAGTCCCAGGTACTTCAAAGGGACAGAAGATCGATATGATCTTCTGTCCCTTCTGTTAATTACCCTCAGCGCTGCTGGGGGCAATTAACAGGACAGGGAAACAATAGGTTTCTCTGTCCCTGCATGGCGCGTACCTCCGGCGCTTGTAATTACATACAAAGCGCCCCCCAGGTGGAGGATCAAAGAGATCCTCCGCCCGGGAAACAGCGCGCGCCGGCGCGGTGACGTCATAGCACCGCGCCGGAGCTCGTGCACACGGCTGCCGGCGCGCTCGCTCGTCAGGCAAGGGCGGGAGCACGGGAGCGAGCGCGACCGGGTTTAAATAACCCAACCGCGCTGCGCTCTTCAGTTGAGCCGTGCCTCCCCACCTACAAGCATCCCCTGGACGAACGAGCAACAAAGAAGGATCATCCCCTGGACGACGAGCACCCCCCTGGAGACGAGCATTACCCCTGGATGGCTGAGTAACCCTGACCCCCTGATTAACCCCTTCTTTCTCCCCTGCAGTTGCCATTAACCCCTGGTGCCCTGCATTACCCCTGTTGAACCCCAGCTGCCCTGCATTCAACCATCCTGCCCATACCCCCCTGGCTGCCATTTACCCCTCCCTGCCATTAACCCTTGATTTAACCCCTGGTGCTGTGCCCTGTTGTCTGCCCTGTATCCTGCCACTACCCCTGCATTATATTCAATCCATACCCCTGCCTTGCTTCCCTCATATTTAACCCTTGCCCTACCATTTAACCCCTGCAACTATCCTGTCCATACCCCTGTACAACCCCTGGTGTACCCCTGCCCTGCTGCAACCCCTGAACCTCCTTGTTGTCCCATAAACCATACGGTTTATCCCGTTGCATTGTACTGTAATTTAACCCCTTTGTTCCTAGGGACAGTAATTAGATTAGGTTGGGGAGGGCTGCTATAAGTGTGAGTGTGTATTGTTTAGTAAGTGACGTAGTTGGAGTTAACGGGATTGTGTAGTGTAGCTAGGTTTTTATGGTACTGTATTGTTAATAAATAATAAATATTGTTATTATTTATAATACAGTGTAGAGTGTCATTTTGGTAACGTGTACTTTGAGTCCCTTCTAGGTCGTGTGAAAGGCAGTAGGAGATTTACTTAGGCATAAATAGGCGGAACTAGCGAAAGCGGGTTTTGTCTATTTATGAATATTAATTATTGGTACGCCCCAAAATACCAATAATTAATATCCCCTTTTACAGTAAGCAAGTGAGGATACAGATTGGCATTTGTGTCAGCATGCCCTAGGAGCCAGTCATAGACAGTGTCATCGTCATCATCATCATTCTCCACCTGTGATTTCTCCTCCAGTAGCAGTTCCTCATTGTCCTCTACCATGGGAGTTTCTCCTTGTTCGTCCATACAACTACTGTACAGCCTTAGCTGTTCTTCTTCTGCCGTCGTCCCCTGCCGCATAGGCGTCAGAGTCTGTTCTAAGATAAACATGATGGTAATAAGATTATTCATGCTGCAGTTGTTCTTACTGACAAATTTTGAGGCCTCTTCGAAGTGCTTCCATTGCCTGACCTCAAAACACCACATGCTCCCTGTTGAGGTGGTGTGGTGCATGACAAAATCATTAACGACTTTCTGCTGCTCACACAAATGTTCTAGCATGTGCAATGTTGAATTCCAGCAAGTTGAAATGTTGCAGGTTAAGTGGTGTAATGGCAGACCTTTGTGTTGCTGCAAGTCCAGGAAAGCGTTCCTTGTCACGTAAGAATGGCAGAAATGTGAGGAGAGTCTCCTGGACATTTTATTTACAGACATTAACATCAAGCTGTCCCCAATGGGGTTCACAATCATACATAGGTATGTATGTATATATCTGCATGTCTTTGGAGTGTGGGAAGAAACCAGAGTACCCGGAGGAAACCCACGCAAATACAAACTCCATGTAGATGTTGTCCTTGGTCCGATTCAAACCTAGGACCCCAACACTGCAAGGCACCAGTGTTAACGACTGAGCCACTGTGCTGCCCATTTTGCCAGCACCTTGCACAAGCCAACATACCTTTTTTAAACAGCATTGTACAACTAGGTTGATCACTTGCACCATGCAGGGAGCATGCGTTATTTCCCGCAATCATTCTCTACAACGTAAAAGTACAAGGTAGGGATGGCTTTTTGGGAGAAATAGGTATAAGTACCTTCCAGCAAGGCTGAGCACATGCGATCAGCTCCCTAAAGGCAGAAGACTTTACTAAATGGTACGGCAGTGACAGCAACTTGTCCAGGTGGGAATTAAGCTTGCACACCAGTGTTTTTCTGAGTTTGTAAAATAATTTCCTGGCCATGCATTCTGTTATCGATGATTGACTATGGTGCAGAGGAGGAGGTGTCTGAGCAGGAGAGGCAGAAAGGGATGATGATGTGAAAGACACTGTACTGCACATGGATGTGGCCTGGCTGCTGCATGGGAGACTGGCAGAACGAGGACGCTCTTGTTGAGGTAGCTGGCTGCCACCTCTGTTTGCCCATGGGATGGGGTGATGCCGCTTCACGTGCTTCAATAGAGCTGTGGTGCCTATGTTTTGGTTTGACTGCCCACAACTTATTTTACTCTTGCAGACCTTGCACAGGGCAAAGCTTCTGTCTTCTGGCAGCATGGAGCAAAAATGCCATTCGGGATATACTTGCGCAGAGCTAGAGGCAGCCGAGCTTGCCTTAGCTCTGTCATGTTTTGAGCCTAATGCACCCAGTGTCAACAGCATCACTAGTTCTCGAAACAGATCTGGCCCTGGCCGTTGTTTGGGAGGTTCTGGCCGTTCATCACCTCTGCTTGTTATTGCTGCTGCTGCCACCATTCTGCTCCTCAGCACTCCAATCCGACTGTGCAACACACAATAATCATCTGAGTCTTCACCCTCCCTTCAGACAGTGATAAATCATGGAGAACTACTGGATGGGTGCACTAAGGGGCAGCACTACTGGATGGGGGCACTAAGGGGCAGAACAACTGGATGTGGGCAATAGGGGAGCAAAACTACTGAATTAGTGGCACTAAGAGGGCAGCACTACTGGATAGGGCACTAAGGGGACAGCACTATCAGTTGGGAGCATCAAGTGGGTATCACCACACGAGGGCACCATGGGGGCCTTTTACTGTGTAGGGACACTGAGGAGGCATTTTACTCTTTAGGGAAACTTAAAGAGCTTAACTACTGTATGGGGCGACTAATGGGGCATAACTACTATGAAGTTACACTATGGGGAAATACTTACTGTGTGTGGGCACTAAGGGGGTGTAAATACAGTGTGGGGGCAATATGGGGAATAATTGCTTTAACCAGTAGTTCCCTGTCCCGCTATTTGGAGCTTTTTTTTCCTGATGCCAGTGGTAATGTTCCGCAGATGCAGGCCTATGCAGAAGTAGTTATAGCATGAGGCACCAAAGGGGCAAAGAGGAAGAGGCACTATATAATGGGGCTTGGATCCTTGCATTATATAAAGGGGACAATATATACAGTGGGCACAACACATTTGGCACTATATACAAGGGACATGGAGCATGAGGCTATATATACATGGGGCACAGAGTGTGTGGCAGTTCCATTAAGAGCACTGTGTGTGATGCTTTATTTTCAGGGGGCATAGCATGTGTCATGACTGTATTTAGGAGCACAATGTATGCTGCTATTATATTGAGGGTACAATATGTGGCACCAAGATGATTTTGTGTTAGTATATTGGTTGCAGATGTGCTGGTAAAACAAGAAGCTGAAGACATCTCGGTGGCAAACTCTGCAGAGAAAAGTGGTGTCAGAACTGGATGGAAAGATAAGGAAAGAGAAGAACTCAGGATGAGACATCAGCTGTAAGTCACTAAATGTAAATGTTTATTCCGCCACTGACTGTGTCTGATCAGTGCTGTAGTCACTTGTATGGTCTGCAGTGTGATGATGGGTGGTAGCATTCTTTTTTGAGAATCTACCACTCCCAGCATACCTTTACACCTGGTCAGACCATGCTAAAACCTGTAGTTTCACATACTTATATGTCAAGGGCTAACCTAAATATGCAAATTATTATTATATATTATTAAAGCGCCTTTCATTCCAAATGATATCTGTATTGATCTGTTTTTGAGCTGGTACTGTATATATACACTGCGTTGGTTCTAGTGTTATATTTATGTAAGGAGCTTGGTTGTGGCGCTGTATTTATGTTCGATGTTTGGTTTTGGTTCTGTAATTATGAAATGAGCTTAGTTCAGTGCTTTATTTATGTTCCTAGTTTGGTTCTGATACTGTATTTATGTGATGACTTTGTTCTGGGTTCTGTATTTATGTCAGAAGCTTGGTTCTGGTGCTGTATTTATGTGTTGAGCTTTGTCTTGGTGCTGTATTTGTGAAATGAGCTTTGTCCTGGTGCTGTATTTGTGAAATGAGCTTGGCTCTTGTGCTGTATTCATGTAATCAGCTTGGTTCTGGTGCTGTATTCATTTGACGAGCTTGGTATGGCACCACTACGTCTATGCATACACAGTGTCCTCTCCATTCACTGCTATGGAACTTTTGTAAATAACCACTGCTCAGCTATTTTTGAAAGTCTCATAATGGTGAATTGGGGGGTGGTGGTCGTGCATGGCTGTGGAGGTATGTTGGGAGAAGGGACACCAAAAAGACTTCTCACACAGGGTGCCGCGAAACCTAAGGTCAGCCCTGTGTGAATGGCACCTAACACATGTCTTGAAGTGTTACTCCACTTTGTACACCACAACTTCTCTGAAATAAGATTGTGACAAAACCTTTTTTTTTAAAAAAAAAACTTTCAGTTGATAAATCTGGCTTAACATTTTCAGCCCCGGAGGATTTTTCGCTTTTCACTCCCTGTCTTTCTGGGGCGATAACTTACATAGCCATTTGGGGGCTTGTTTTTTGCGGCACAAGTTAGACTTTCTAATTATTACTGCATACGATGTAGTGGGGAGGTAGAAAGAAATTCCAAATGGTGTGAAAGTGGAAAAAAAAACACAATACTGCAACGGTTTTATCTTTATGGTGTTCCCATATGGTAAAACTGACCTGTCACTTTCATTCTTCAGGTCAGTATGATTACGGCGATACCACATATGTATAGTTTTTCATGCATTTTAATACTGAAAAAAAAAAAATCGAAAAAATGTTTTTTCTTTTCATCGCCATATTCTGACTCCTATACCTTTTTTTGTAGTTGTGTGTACAGAGCTGTGTGAGGACTCATTTTTTGCAGGACGATCTGTACTTTTCATTGATACCAGGGTGTGGTAAGACTTTTTGATCACATTTTAATTAATTTTTTTGTGGGAGGTGAAGCAACCATAAAATGGCAAATCAGCCACTTTTATTTTTACTTCTTTTCAGTTTCACCGGTTGGGAAAAATATTTTTAGATTTTAATAGTACGGGCGTTTTTGCACGCAGCGATACTCATGATGTGTATTTCTTTAATTGTTTACATTTTTTATTACATTTTGTGGAAAGGGGGTGATTTGAAGTTTTTTTTACATTTTTTTTTATTTTTAAAACTTTTTTCTGTATACTATTTTATAGTTCCCATAGGGAACTATAACAAACAATCATCAGATTGCTTCTCTCATACACTCCAATGCATTAGCATTGGAGTGTATGCGAGTTACAATGTATTCCAATAGAGCCCTTTCACAGGCATGGGGCTCAATAGGAACTAATGTGCGGCAGATTCAGTTCATTATTGAGGACTGAAGCTGCCGCACAGTGCATCCGGGGGAGCTGGAGCACAACCGGCAGCGTGTGCTTCTGGGGTTTTGCACATTCAGATGCTGTGGTCACATTTGACCACGGCATCTGAACAGTTAAAAGTCTGCGATTGGCATTACCGCCGGTCACAGTCTTTAGCCCCAAGTGTCTACTGTATGAAACAGAAGGCACCCGGCGGCTATGGCGCTGACTGTTTAAAGTCTTCAATTGGTCTTTATTAAAAATGTTGAACCCCTGTCTCAGCAGGCTTGAGTTTCTCTAGAATTTTCACTCTGTTCTATCTATGTTGCTATGCTGATTTTTAGCCCCCCAAAAAATTAAATTCAATCATAAAAAGAAATTGCTCCCGAAGGTGTACATAGCCTTTAACTCACAGAGGATAACCACAGTCACTTTTCAAAACTGGAGTTAGTGGTGTAAAAAGGTAAAATGGTTGCACAAATAAACCCACAGAGCCCTCTTTTGACACTTTTTAAGGTCAGAATCCTGGAATGCAGTGCTTGATAAATTCCACCCATTGTGGTTGTTATGCCTGTTTTCCTATACTAAGTTATGCGCTCAAAGTTTTATTTCAGGTAAGCCTCTCTTTTATAATGACCTTATCACAGAGGAATTGCATCCAAAATGTAAACTTGGCCATATAAAAGATAGGACTAAGCTAAGTTGATTTGTTAAAAAAACTTCAGTGTTAATGCTGTTTCCGCATTAAAATGTATTTGCTCTATGAAGTCAAACTTCGTCTCGCCCAAAGTCTTGTGAGACTACTGTGAATTATTATGGTATTCCTGTATGCGTCTTTAAAAACATTTTAAAATAGGAATCCGAAGTGGGCTTTGGTACCTAAGTACCATCCAGTACCAAAGCAGACTTCAGATTCCTATTTTAAAATGTTTTCAAAGACGCAGATAGGAATATCGATGTTTGGTCAATACATTTTAAGGCCTTATTCACACATCAGTGTTTTGGTCAGTGATTTCCATCAGTGATTTTGAGCCAAAACCAGGTGCAGGTCTAAAAACAGAACAGGAGCAGATCAATCCATTATACCTTATGTGTGTGGAGGCTCCAATCCTGGTTTTGTCTCACAATCACCGATGGAAATCACTGACCAAAACACAATGTGTGAATGAGGCTGTACAGAAACAGCATTAAAGGGTTTCTGTCACCAGGTTTTAGCATATTAAACAGGCGGACATTTCAAATGTGTAAATGTCCCCTGATTCTAAATATGCTATTTACTTATTTGCCTCTGGCCCCGTTTTTAAGAAAAATAAACTTTTATAATATGTAAATTAGCCTCCTAGGAGCAGGGGGGCGGTGCCCCTGCACCTAGAGGCTCTGTTTCCCCACGCCTTCCTTGCTTGATTGACAGGGCCAGGCAGCTCGCTCCGTCCGCTGCCGGCCCTGCCCGATCCTAATCCTGCGCCTGCGCCGTGCGTTCTTCGCTAGTGAGTGTAGCAGGCTCCCGGCTTCCTCACTGCGCCTGCGCCGACTACGTCAGAGTACACCCGGAAGAGAAGTTGGTGCAGGCGCAGTGAGGAAGCCGGAGCCTGCTACACGCACGGCGCAGGATTAGGATCGGACAGGGCCGGCAGCGGATGGAGTGAGCTGCCTGGCCCTGTCAATCAAGCAAGGAAGGCGTGGGGAAACAGAGCCTCTAGGTGCAGGGGTACCGCCCCCCTGGTCCTAGGAGACTAATTTACATATTATAAAAGTTTATTTTTCTTAAAAACGGGGCCAGTGGCAAATTTCTATGATCCAAAGCTCGATTAGCTTAAGGCTTGATAGCACCATAAGCTTGGCAATTATTTTTTGTTTTTCTTACAGCAGGGGTCAGCAACTTTCAGCACTCCATCTGCTTTGAAGCTACAGCTTACAACATGCACACTTGCTTGACTGTTCTTGTAACTCCCACAGAAGTGAAAGGAGGATTCTGGGATTTGCAGTTTTAAAGCAGCTGGTGTGCTACAGGTTGCTAATCCCTGACACTGAGATAATGGTTCAGATTTACTAATACTACCTAATAGCAATACCGGGAGTCATTTATCATAATGGTGTAAAGTAGAGCTGGCATCAGATTCCTCCTTTCATTTTCCAAAGGAGCTGTTCAAAATGAAAGGTGGACTTTGATTGGTTGCTATGGGCAACTAAGCCATTTCTACTTTACACCATTTTGATAAATTACCCCCACAGTGTAAATTTAGACACAACGTCTAAAACTGCACCAGGTTAATCACAGTGGCTGATGCTGGATAATAAATTTAGTTTATCTTCAGACTGTCTAGTCTAACTTTACAACACTTGTTACAACAACATTTGTTAATTTAGTTAGCCTATAAAAATGCACCACAATTTTGGTGTATTTTTGTGGTGCACAATGTCCAAGGTAAGCCATGTCCCTCTCCCTCATGAGTCACAAAAAGTGTAGAAAAGTGTCTAAAACAGTCAAGAAATGTGGTGTAAACCATGTAGGCCACTTCTTTGGAGAACATTGCTCCAGAATTCTGGTGCATTTTGAATAGTAAATCTCCACCATTGACTTTTTCCTGTTTTGTTGCACTTTGCATTGCCAAAAGTGACAGTAGAAAATACAGCCACATTGGGTAATTTGTAGATAAATCTGCCATTCTGTGTCCAACTAATATGGCTACACTTACTGTTGCTACTTCTGCAAAAATGTCCACCATAACAGGGTAGCAGTTGCTGGTGTCCAATGCAGTACCCATCTACAATTAGCTGATGCCGATTGGCCAGTAAGCACACCATGCTGAGTCTACTGATTTTTTATGGACCTGCATGCAAGAAGAGCCTGATCTGTTTTTTTTTTTGTTATCCATCGACTCTGGGTCCTGGTGGTGTTTGCTGTTGGACCCCTGGTGGCTGGGGCAATGTAACTAAGCATGCAACATTTTTGTGATACTGATGCAGGCAGGAATACAGGCACTTATTGTGCTTTAGTGTGTCTAGCAATCACTCACTTTTTGTTGCAGAGAAGGGCCTTCCTAACTTTTCTTCTAGGCCCCTGTGATTTTTGCTCTGACAATCCATGGTGTTGCTTATGACATAGTGGATTAAGTGATGTGACTCCCTGTTGGATGAAGATGCTGCATACTCCAAGTTCTACTGACAGCGGTGGATCCTAATCAGTTACAAGTTGCCACCTTGCATTATCACAAGGCAAAGGATCACAGGATTGCAGAAACTAGGGTAAGTGTGTGTCCCCATCTAGCCTCTGCATATGGCCTCATGCACACGAGCGTATTTTGTTTCCGCATCCGTTTCATTTTATTTGCGGATAGGATGCGGACCCATTCATTTCAATGGGTCAGCAAAAAATGCGGACAACACACCGTGTGCTATCCGCATCAGTATGTCCGTTCCGTAGCCCCGCAAAAAAAATAGAACATGTCCTATTCTTGTCCGTTTTGCGGACAAGGGTAGGCATTGTCACAATGGATCTGCAAACAAAAACGGAAACACGGATGCCATACGGAACGTCATGCGTTTTTTTTGGGGATCCGCAATTTGCGGGCCGCAAAACACATACGGTGGTGTGCATGTAGCCTAATTCAGGTGTCATTAATGGGCAATGAATGTGAGATTGTTTTGTTTTGGCTGACTTGAAATCTTTAGGGCGCTGCAACCTCTCGCCCTCATGTGGGTGTGCTTAACCAAACTTGGATCACCAACTCTGGATCTGTAGAACAGCAGGAAGTCTGGGTATTGTAGCTTCAACACGTAAGCAGGAAATGTTGCTTGCGTCATGGCTGACTGAAACTGGTCTTACTCATCACTACTGCTGGCAATTTATGTTAACATAACAATGTGAGGAAAAAATCTAGTTTTATAGTATAGCCTTCTGCCATCAGGACAACACCTAACTGCTTGAGACTACTGCCTTCATCTTTTCACAATGACCTATTTCCTTTTAGTTTATTTAGAGAGTTTTCTTCTATAACTGGAAATAGCTTTAAGATTTCAAAGGTGTCTTATTATGATCAATCTAGGTTTAAAATATGAATAATATAAAACAAAATTGTCAGTATAACTGGACAGGTCACTTTAGCATCCACAGCACTGACTTGGTGCAGGTTATTTTATCATTTACATATGACACTGAAATTGTTCAATGTGAAGCCCTTTTGGATTAAATGTATTGATCATTTTGCTATGGAGAACAGATTCTTCTCTCAGATACATAGGTATGTACAACATACAGAAATGGACCCCATGATTTAGCCAGCAGCTTGATAAATATACACAACGGCCGCCAAACTTTAATCCCACAAAAAGAAAGTGCAACTAAAAAATATAAATAAATAATTCAAGAAAGATGGCTTTCAGTTTGTATAAGTCTTCTTAGAGTCGAATATGGACATCTTCAAAATCAGGTCCAAGCTGAACGGGTATTCTCAGAGGGCTATACAAGCATACTAGATGCACTTTTGGGGTCCTGAAAATCCACAGTGTCCATGAAACAATTAAAGTGCATCTGATGAATTTGTATTTTAGAAAGTTTTGTGTCATTTAATGGTTCATGATCAAAATTAAACCCTGATCGTGTAAGTTTCTACAAGGTCATTTTGTGATGTTCACAGCCCACCCAGTTCCTTACATATGCTCTTTTGACCACAGCAGCTATATGATATACTGTATGATCCAACTGTGCACGTTGTTTCAAACAGCTGTAGTCCTGCCCAGAAGAGGAATTGGGAAGATCAGCTGGCAGCCCCTAGGTAGTCTGTGTAGACCCCCACTTCCAATTTCTGAACCTGACCAGGAAGGTCGTCTCACCCTTTGTGCTTCTTGAGGAGGATTTGTTGAAATTGGTGAACTTAGGGCTCCTGGAAGTGGCTGCGTATGAGGTGGTCCTGACAGATGTTGTTTATGGCTCAGGGGTTGTTCTGGTTTCACAAGCTCATCCTGAACAGTGAGAAAAGGACTGAGGATCTTCCTATATATACCACGTGTGTCAGTCAGGACCTCACTATACGGTGGCGGTGGTTCTGCCATAAGCAATGCCTCTTCATAACATGGTGGCTGAGACAAATCTGGTTCTGTAAAACCAATACAAAGAGAGGTTGCATGTTAAAATCCATGAAAAGTGTATTACATGATAACAATATACACAATAATTTAAGGAATAATACTTTTTCATCAACATAAAAAAAAATCACATTAATTTGGGTTTTGCAGAAATCAGCGTACTGAAAGTGTCTTAATAATACTTATTATACCCAGCTTTCTATTTGGGATGTGATCACGTCATCCCAATATTCCAGCTTCAATAATATAGCATGGTGTCCCATCTGCTGATTAAGTGGTGCCCCCTATAGACGCAGGGCGCCAGGCATTTGTTCAAACTGCCTATTTTCAAAAGAGCATGAGCACTGCACGTATCAGTCATGGGTGTAACTATAGCCATAGCATTTGTTTTAAAGATGCCGTATTCAACAGCGATCGCGGCATCTGTGAGGTTAGGCAGAGGGAGGGAGAGGGAGTAAAAAAAAAATATAAAAAAAAATTTACATGTAAAAATATAAACAATAAAAACAATAAACATATCAGGTAACACCACATCCAAAAATGTCTGAACTATTAAAGGGGTTTTCCAGGATTTTAATATTGATGACCTATCCTCAGAATAGGCCATTAATATCAGATTGACGTGGAACCAACACCTGCCATCCACGTCAATCAGCTGGTTGAAGAGAAGGCTCTATGCAAACGCAGCCTTCCCTTCATTGTTTAACTGCTCGCAGTCAACCGCAGCGGTGAGCAGGTGTAATTACAAACTGTACCATTGACTTAAATGGGGTGGCTCGTTCCTACTCAAGTGTATAGGAACGAGCCATCCCATTGAAGTGAATGGGACAGCTGCTTGCCGTCGACGTTGCAGAGGTGAGCAGGTGTAGTTACAAGTAGCGTTGAGCGAACGTGCACGAGTGTGTCATACCAAACGGATACGTCCCCACTGACTTGCAGTCGGGTGAGGAGGACGGATCCGGATGGCTGCGGCCATTCAAGCGCAGGGGATCTGAGCAGTACAGTGCTCGTTACGAGCACGTTCGCTCAACTCTAGTTACAAGCCATCCCATTCACTTCAATGGGATGGCTCATTCCTAACCAATGAAGGGAAGTCTGCGCTCGCACAGAGCGCAGCCTTCTCTTCAAACAGCTGATCAGTGGGGGTGCTGGATGTCAGACCTCCACTGATCTGATATTGATGACCCATCCCTAGGCTTAAAATCCTCAGGATAGGTCATCCTCAGGATAGTCATATTAAAATCATAGTGATATTAAAATCCCAGAAAACCCCTGTAAATATTTTTAAAAATGTTCCTAAACGTCATAACGGGAAAAAAAAATACACACAATTTAACATTTCCCCGTTTTTCCCACCCCAAAAACGTTGAATAACAGTGATTAAAAAGTTGTAAATACCCCAAAAATGGTACCAATAAAAACTACAGTTTGTCCCTGAAAGAAACAAGCCCTCATTCAGCTCTGTGGACCGAAAATAAAAAAGTTATGGCTGTCAGAAAATGGAGATCAAAGAAAATTTTGATGTTTATTTTTTTAAGTAATAAAACAAAATAAAAACTATACAAATAAAGAGGCAAATATGCGATGACGTCGATACCAAGAGTGGGGAAAATAAGCATTTGATACACTGGTGATTTTGCAGGTTTTTCCCACCTACAAAGAATGGAGAGGTCTGTAATTTTTATCATAGGTGCATTTCAACTGTGAGAGACAGAATCTAAAAAAAATCTAGAAAATCACATTGTGTGATGTTTAAATAATTAATTTGCATTTTATTACATGAAATAAGTAACATAGTAACATAGTCACATAGTTTATAAGGCCGAAAAAAGACATCTGTCCATCCAGTTCGGCCTGTTTTCCTACAAGTTGATCCAGAGGAAGGCAAGAAAAACCCTGTGAGGTAGAGGAAGTATTTAATACAATAGAAAAACAACTTAATATTTGGTACAGAAACCTTTGTTTCCAATTACAGAGGTCAGACGTTTCCTGTAGCTCTTGATTAAGTTTGCACACACTGCAGCAGGGATTTTCGCTCACTCCTCCATACAGATGTTCTCCAGATCTTTCAGGTTTTGGGGCTGTCACTGGGCTACATTGAGTTTCAGCTCCCTCCAAAGATTTTCGATTGGGTTCTGGTCTGGAGACTGGATAGGTCACTCCAGGACCTTAAAATGCTTCTTACGTAGCCACTCCTTAGTTGCCCTAGCTGTGTGTTTTGGGTCATTGTCATGCTGGAAGACCCAGCCACAACCCATCTTCAATGCTCTTACTGAGGGAAGGAGGTTGTTGACCGAAATCTTGCAATACATGGCCTCATCTTTCTTCTTCCTCCAAACACAGCGAGTAGAGTTTATACCAAGAAGTTATATTTTGGTCTCATCTGACCTCATGACCTTCTCCCATGTCTCCTTTGGATCACCATTATGGTTACTGCCAAACTTCAAACGGGCCTGGACATGCGCTGGCGTGATCAGGGGTACCTTGTGTGCCCTGCAGGATTTTTAGCCATGATGGCATAGTGTGTTAGTAATGGTAATCTGGTCCCAGCTCTCTTCAGGTCATTGAACAGGTCCTCGTGTGTAGATCTGGGCTGATTCCTGACCTTTCTCAGAATCATTCTTGCCCCATGAGTCGAGATCTTGCATGGAGCCCCAGACCGAAGATTGACAGTCATCTTTTGTTTCTTTCATTTTCTAATAATTGCGGCAACAGTTGTTGCCTTCTCACCAAGCTGCTTGCCTATTGTCCTGTAGCCCATCCTTGTGCAGGTCTACAATTTTGTCCCTGGTGCTCTTTGGTCTTCGCCATGGTGGAGAGGTTGCAGTATGATTGACAGAGTGTGTGGACAGTTGTGTTTGTAATGAGTGCAGAGTAGGAGTGTTTGTTAAAGGGGTTCTCCGTGAATTAAGAAAATGAAAATACTTAAATATTACTTCACGATAAATATATTCCCAAATACCTTTCATTAGTTATAATGGCTCGTTTAGGCTTGTCTAGGGAGCAATCATTAGGAGAAACAAAATGGCCACCGTCCTATTAGTACACACAAAACCTGTCCTAATCACACAGGAGAACAAGTTACTTCACAACACTGCGGTAAAGAGTGCCTGAGCCTCCTCTCTACTTGTGAGGGATTATAATCCTGAATACCGATGATACGATCTTTATCTGAATCTCTGTAGGAATGGAGTTCATGAGCAGATGTGGCTAATGAGCAGCAGCAGTTGTATGCAGTCTCCATTACCACAGCCCCACATTACCACAGTCTGTTCTGTCTGTCCTCTCTGTACTTCATGTCTCCTCCAAACTCCATTCCTACAGAGATTCAGCTAAATATAATATTAAACTGTATTCAGGATCATAATCCCTGACAAGTAGGAGAGGAGGATGAGGCAGCTCTTTATCTCAGTGTTGTGAAGTAACTTGTTCTGCAGTGTGATTAGGAGAGGTTCTGTGTGTACTATAGGACAGTGGCCATTTTGTTTCTCCTAATTTTATCCTATTTCATGCAATAAAATGCAAATTAATTATTTAAAACCATACAATGTAATTTTCTGGATTGTTTTTTAGATTCTGTCTCTCACAGTTGAAGTGTACCTACGATAAAAATTACAGACCTCTCCATTTTTTCTAGGTGGGAAAATTAGCAAAATCGCCAGTGTATCAAATACTTATTTTCCCCATTGTATAAATTGCCACAGAGAATCCAATAAAAGCACAGGTATGAGAAGATCCACAGGTCTCTGCTGGGATTATTCATTTTGTGCACATGAGGTACAGGAGGCAACATATTCTTGAACTCATCTCGGTAACGTGTGGGCCACTAATAAAAATGGGACATTTATTCCAGTTTCACAAACTCAGGATGACTGGATTTATGACTCCAGACAAGAATTTGTCTGCTCTGGGCCATATAGACACAAATTCTCACAGCAGGCATATTCTTCACATAAACAGGAGCACCTGTGCCAATTTGAGCAGGGTCAATGATATAATGAGTTGCACTAATGCGCTCTGCTGGATCAGTGGATTGAGAGAAAGCCTCCATCATATGTTTTTATCTGCTGGACAGAAGTATAGAAGGAAGCTGATGCAGGCAATAAAGACAGGCCATCTGCCCGGATGAGTATTCAGATGTCGGGCAGTCTGTAAGTAAGTTAATTTTTTATGATTGGTAGATACAAGCACCAGATGACACACACCGTCCACTTCTCCAAAGTCAACTTGATGACGAGTAGCTTGTAGTCTCTAAAAGAACGATGCAAGATGGAGGCAGAGGAGAAGACTTGCCTAAGGGCCTGGAAAACCACCTAAGGGCCTGGAGAGCTGAGATAGCTGTGGGGTAATGTGGAATGAACTGCCAGTAGTAGCTGGCAAAACCTAAAAACCTCTGGATGGCTTTCACACCTTGAAGATCAAAGATTTTCACAATCCATCTGGACGTCGTGGGCTGTAATCATATATACCAAGAAGGGAAGGGATGATTTTTCAAAAAGACACTGGATATGCTTCTGGTTAGATGTCAAGTCAGGGGAATAGATCTAAATGTCATCCAGATAAACCTCAACACAGACGTAGAACAGATCTTGCAATACATCACTGATAAATTTCTGGAATACTGCGGGGGTGTTATGACGATCAAATGGTATAATAAGGTATTTGTAATCACCATCTTGATTGTTAAAGCTGTCTTCCACTTGTCACCCTCACAAATGTGGATCAGGTTATATGCACCTCGCAGATCAAGCCTGGTGAAGACCTTTGCCCTAAGGATCCCATTCCCCACTTAAGAGTTCAGATATTTATAAAAAAAAGTACTTTTTTTCAGTGATCTTATTCAGACCACGCTAATCTATGCAGAGTCATAGAGAAGCATCTTTCTTCTTGACTAGGAGGAACCAATCTCCAGCAGAGGAAGAAGATTTACAGATTAATCTTCTCTCCAGGTTCTCCTTTATGTAGATAGACATGGTGTTGGTATAAGGATGGGACAGAGGATATTATCACGTGAAGGAGTGGTCCCGGGCAAGAGGTCTATGGGGTAGTCATATGGCCTAAAAAGGGTTTCAACCCCCTTCTTATTAAAGACATTCGCATAGCTGGCGCAAAAAAGGATGTAGTCTGTAAAGATTTTGTGGGATTTGAGGCCTCTGAACTGGATGGACTATGACCAGGAAACAAGAGTGGTGTTGAGACCTAATGAAGAGAAATCTTAATGCTTCAGCATACCAAGACATTTTGGACAACTGTATGCTTCCAAATTTGTGGGACCGTTTTCTGTTCCAGCATGACTGTTTGCACAAAGCAAGGTCCGTAAAGGCATGTTTGGGTGAGTTTGGTGTGGAAGAACTTGACTGGCCTGCACACAGCACTGACCTCAACCCCATCAAACACCTTTGGGATTAACTGGTATGCAGATAGCAAACTAGACCCTAAAACCCAACATCAAATCACAAATTCTCTTCTGGAAGGATGGCAAAAATTCCCACAGACAAACTACAAAATCTTGTAGAAAGCCATCCAAGAAGAGTGAAAGCTGTTTTAACTGCAAAGGGGGACAAACTCTACATTGATGTCTATGCATTTTGAAACAGATGTTAATAAAGCTCAGTTAGGTGTCCCAATAATTTTGTCCATAAAGTTTATATTGCAATTCTTTTAAAAAACATTTTAGTATGTCCAAACTCTTGTTTTCTAGTGTGTATTGAGAGAACTAAGGTCTATGCTATATATAACCGACAGCAATCCAAAACGACAGATGGACACAACTTGCACCCGCCTGTGGCACTGCTGCCTCCTCTGAATGGGTGGGTGGTTGTCTACTATCCAAATTTTGTTCTGTGGTGAATATTCATATAAGCTTCCCTGCTTCATCTCAATAGTTCTGCAACAGCAAAAGAATCTGGACACGAGGCACTTGATTCTGCACCCCAAGACTGTACTTGTAATGCAGTATATAGAGGTGATGCATAGTACATGGATAGTATCTGAAGTGAAAAAGTTTCTTTCATCTGTATACTTGCTAAAAAGGAGCACCTTACTCTTCTATATCACTAGGATTTTATTTGCTTTTACTCCCAAGAGGCAAATAGCTTTACTAGGTATTATCAGGAGCATTTCTAATGAGGTCATCTTCTGACAGTATTAATCTGTCCATACACTGTGTAAAAAGACACATTCCTGTGTCATTCTGTTGAAATAAGAAGGATAGGGTGGGTATAGAATTTAGTTAATACCAAGGTACAATGTCATGGGCTACTGAGCTACTAGATGTGGAAGAAATGGTATGCCGAAAGGTAAGGGAGAGGGATAGAATAACTTAGGATACTGAGCCTGGTATCCCTGGAAAGCCAAAACACTGAAGCTCTTATATCAGAAGCAAATTATGACATAAAGGGTTAAAGGGCGTCTGTCAGCAGATTTGTACCTATGAAACTGGTTGACTTGTTGCAGAAGGCATCTATGTTGGTCCCATGTTCATATGTACCCACAGTGGTGAGAAAAATGATGTTTTAATATAAGCAAATGAGCCTCTAGGAGCAATGGGAGTTGCCTTTCCACCTAGAGGCTCATCTCTCTCTGCAACTGCTGCATCCTCTGCACTTTCATTGACAGGGCCAGGCGTGATGATGTTTTCACTGCCTGGCTTACATCATTGATGGTTACATCATTCTGAACACTGTTGGCACCAGGGCTGTGGAGTCGGTACACCAACTTCTGACTCTAACTTCGACTCTGCATTTTATCACAGTCTGACTATTACCAATAGTAATAAAAATCATGTGCAAGTCTAAATGGGAATAAAAGAAACATTTAAAGGAAACCTGTCACTTGGCAGATGGTGTCTGAACTGAAGGCATCATGTTATATAGCAGGAAAAGCTGAACAGACTGATATATATATATATCGCTTTATGGGAAAATATTCAGAATAACTTATAATTTATTCATTTAAACTCCTGCTCATTCTGGGCTTTGAAGTGAAGGAGGCGGTCCTATCAGTGATTGACAGCTATCTCTGTATACAAAGCCATATAGGGAAGGCTGTTAATCACTGATAAGACCTCCTCTTTGACTTCAAAGCCCAGAATGAGCAGGAATAGAAATGTATGCATTACAGGTTTTTCCTGCTCTATAACATGCTGCCTGCAGATTGCACTGCATTTTCATGATGACAGGTTACCTTTAAAAAAGGCAGCTGCTTTTTTAGTGCTTTCCTTAAACCCTTCAGACCAGCGCTGTACTAGTACAGTGGTGGCCAGGACTTTGTTAATTCACTAAAGTGTATAAGAGAAGAATAGGAGCTATAAAAAAGTGTTTAATAAAAAGAAAAAAACTACAAAATAGTTACAGGGGTCAGAATATAGTAATGAAAAGAAAAAACATCAAAACAAAGATGTGAAAAGAGATTGTCTTGTACTATATGCTGTCTGATTTTCACTTTTTACATTATTCATGGAACAAACCCTTTAAGGTGCATTGTTCCCCAAATTACAACCCCTATTCCACTAAAAAGTTAAGACGCTATGTAAAATGTAAATAAATGTGAGTAAAAACAATCCAATGATTTCCAAATCTCATAGACCTGCATTTTTTCACAATAGATCATAGAACATAGAATCAGATGTTGGAAGTGAGTCATTTTATTGTTTCATGAAAAAAATTAGCTCATCTCAAAAAAGCTGGGACAGGGCCATGTCTAGCATTGTGTAGAATCCCCTCTTCTGTTAACAACAGTCTAAACATCTGAGAAGTGAGGAGACCAACTGCTGGAGTTTTGGGAGAGGAATGTTGTCCCATTCTTGTCTTATGTAGGATTCTAGTTGGTCGGCAGTCCTCGGTCCTCTTTGCCGGATTTTCTGTTTCATGATGCAGCAAATGATTTCTGTTGGTGAAAGGTCTAAACTGCAGGCAGGCCAGGTCAGCACCAGGACTCTTCTTCCTCATACCTGTTGAAGGCAGTGCTACCTGGGGGCCTGTAGCTCATGAGCATCCAATATTGACAGGCAGCCTTGTCCTTGAGCACATGGATTTCTCAAGATTCCCTGAATCTTTTGATGACTTTTGATGACATTATGTCATGTAGATGGTGGGATATTCAAAGTCTTCACAATTTTACGTTGAGGAGCATTTTTCGGAAATCGTTCTACAATTTTTTTACACAGTTTCTCCCAGACTTGTGGACTTCTGCCTATGTTTGCTTCTGAGAGACTCTGCCTCTCTAATGTGCTGTTTTTATACACATTCGTGTGACTTTGTTGCAAACAGCCCCTCCAGCTGTTTCTTATTAGTGCTTAGGTAGAGGCCAGAGGAGAACTGGATGTGAAGGACTGTAGGGTAGGTAAAGGTAAGGGGAGAATGGAGAGCCGCTCACCTGATCACATTGTGCTGAGCGCCCAATAGCTTGTAGTATGTGTAGCAATGAGGAGTCCTTGCTGCTGCTTGCTTCCTGTCGGTATCGGGGTTTCCTGAGTTAATAGATGGCCAAGTAGAAGAAGAAAAAAGGATTCTCTGTTGGAGCTGCCAGATTGGTGTACATACCTGAAAAGGGCTTGGTCCGACCCTGAAATGTCTTGGATCTGTCATCAATAAAATTGTTCCTTTCGTGTACATGGACACAGCAGATAACTCCTTTGCAGTACCGCCAGAGAATTCCTTTTTCTTTGTCTACTTAGCCATCTGTTTATTAGTACCACTTACTTTTCCAGACTTTCGTTGCCCCTTTCCCAACTTTTCTGAGATGCGGTGCTGCCACCAAGTTCTAAATGAGTTTCACTTTTAACATGTGAGTAAAATATGGGTCTGAGATTTGCAAATCATTACATTCTGTTTTTATTTACATTTTACTCAGGGTCTCAACTTTTTTGGAATTGGGGTTGTATATTTATAGCATATGAAGTGTGGCTTCTAGTGGAGAATAACTGTAATACTGCACTGTAGTACCTACTGCTCTGTGCACAGTATTACCACAAGCATAAGGGTTTAAGTGGTTAATATAGAAGCTTAGGAAAAGCATGGCATCACCGCTGCCAACCTGCTGTTCCCCTTCTTTTGAAGCAGAAGAGCTCATGTGAGAAGGACTGAAAGCTAGGGAAGCACCGACAGGAATGAAGCAACACATATTCCTTTCTCTTATGGTCAGATTAAGGGCCCACTTACACTCTATTCCGCAATTTTGCAGAATAGATGCGGCCCCATTCACTTCAATGGGTGGCGTGCGATCTTGCCGAGCCGCGGCTCCGTAAGAAAATATAGAACATGTCCTAATGTCCTAATAGGCATCTTCTATGGGGTGCCGGCGATGTGTGTTCCACAAATTGCAGAACACACACCGTTCGGCATCCGTGGATGCCAACATGGTTGAGCCCAAAGAGTATTTCCCAAGCTTCCTGTTTCCATGGAATACCCATCATTAGTTAGAGAACAGAGGGTCATTTTGTATACGTATACAGACAACATCTAAAGGAGACCTTAAATATATTAGATTTTACCATAATGGAGGTCAAAGTGCTGAAAGTGCATGCACATATGATCCCAGTTCTCAGTGTTGGTGCGAATGGCAAGCATATTGTAGGTATAAAATTGTGGCAGCTACATATGCAAGAAACTCCACCCACAGCGTCTAATGGGTACACAATTTTGAAGTTAATGAAAAGACCTGCTGTCAAAATCGCATGCCACAGATGAGCAGAGAGTTGTCTGCATGTAACTACTGCACCATTAGCTCTCAGCCTAAGGACTCATTCACACAGCCGTTGGCCGGCCGTGGCCGTATTGCGGACCCACTTGAATCTCGTTCTATTTTTTTCCGGCAGGACAGTCGGAAGCAGATTGCGGACCCCCTTGAAGTGAATGGTTCCGCGATCTGCATGCGGAAGCCCCACGGTCGGTGGCAACGGCCATGTGAACAAGCCCTAAATGTGTATAACCGGAAGACCCCTTTAGATGTGCTGATGATGTTATGATAACCTACCTTAATTGTTAAGAAATTGACATCTTAGCGAATAAACTTGGTAAGTTTGACTAAACTATAGAACACGGCCTGTAAGTGCTCTGCTACCCTGCAACACAGTTTCATGTCCACACAATACACTGTGTTACAGAGATCAGTGCTTGAAGGGAACCTGTCAGGAGGAGCAACCTGCTATCCAGGACATGACAGGTTGGCAATGATGTCCTCCTATATTCTGGATAATGCAGCGTAAAACTGAAAAAACATTGGGGGAGAGCTATCAAACTGGTGTAAGGTAGAACTGGCTTATTTGCCCATAGCAACCAATCAGATTCCACCTTTCATTTTTCACAGGTCCTTTGGAAAATGAAAAGAGGAATCTTATCGGTTGCTATGGGCAACTAAGCCAGTTCTACTTTACACCAGTTTGATAAATCTCCCCCTTTGGGTACTATATTCATATGACCTGTAAGAACTCATTTGAGTTGAACTAGTCGTCTGAACAGTCATGCTGGCCATTCCTCGTCCTGACTTGACTGATGTTCTATAGGTCAGGTACATAATCACAAGCCCTCTCCAACAGCATGAGGCACATGCACAGTGAAGCAAGGTGTACTGGCGCTGGCCTCATCAGAGCATGCTCCTGTGGGTTAATGTATATAGCATGCACTATTTTCAAAGTTCTTTTTCCATCTTATGCTGCTTCAGCCAGAATATAGAAGGACATCATTATCAGTCTGTTATCATCCGGGGAAACAGGTCAGTGGGGGCATAAATCGTTGATACCTTTATAAAGGGCCTATCAGTTCTCTTGTGTTTTAGTAAATACTTATTATTCGCTACAAGCATATTTTCAGAGCTAGAAAATTCTCACCTTGACTCATGGATGGAATGTCCCTGTTTGCAGCACTTGGGGTAGGCCCTATAAATAAACAAAAAGAATAATATTATTTTGTTCCTTCACACGGCATTGAAAATCTAATGTTATTGGTTTTCACCCTCTTACCATTCCTGCGGGTGGCTGACCATGGTCGAGCTTGTGCTGCTGATGGTGGTGGCTGAGATGCTGCTTGTGCACGGATTCTGTGTGCCACAGGGATGCGTGGGCTGCTGACATATTCCTCATACTGAAGTGGCTCAATCTGTACAGAACGCAAACTCTGCTCCCGCAGCCTCTCCTCCCTGCGTCGCTTCATGCGTCGCCTAAGAAAACTGCAGAGACAGCACAGCAATACTATGAGCCCCCAGATAAGCCAAAATCCAGCAAAACAACTGAGGAAAGTGTATGTGCCCTGAGACATAACCATCTTATTCTGCCATACAGAGGGGCAGGAACCCCCAAACACGCACTGCAGATTTACAGATGGGGGCACCAGCGTCAGGTATTCTTTGTGCAAAGATGGCATATCATCCCTGGCTCTTCCTTTCTGTAATCTTATTATCCATGGTGTTACTTCTCTTCATATTGTGCCATGTTCTTTTGATTTTTTCCGCCCATGAATCTCATTATTCACCAAATGTTTCTTTTGGACAGTCTAGGATGCCTCTGTTTATGGCCAGCTGTCATTTGGCAACCCTACAACTCGAGTGCTTGTTGTGGTGCACACAGGTTCTGAAGATCAGCCAGTTCTATGGTGGTAAGCATATTGCTTGATTACAGAAGACTGTCTTATATATAACTAGAAACCAGTTAAAGGGCTTCTAATGATGTCCTTAAAGATGTGTAAGTGTCCATAAAGCACATTTTCTTCTGGCATTGTCTTGAAAGTGTCTTTCCAGAATGTATTATTCTACGTACCTTATCTGTAAAGAAAAATATTACAATATGTACTATATAACAATATAAACCACAAAGTATTTTTTTTTTTTTAAATCTATTTTTTGTTTTATTTTTCTGCTCCCGCTCAGTACACTGATGGTTTCTGGCGCTACAGCAGCCTGAAACAGCTGATCGGCGGGGGTCCCGGGTGCCTATCCTGAGAATTGGCCATCAATATCTGTAGCCCAGAGAACCCCTTTAATATAGTGACATGGAAAAAAAATCATCAAACCTATTTAAAAAATATGTTTAACAAACTTAAAAGGGTTTTCCAAGACTTTAATACTGATGACCTATCCTCAGATTGGTGGGTGTCCAACACCCTGCACCGCTGCCGATCAGCTGTTTGAGAAGACATCAGCACTCCTGTTAGTGCCGCCAGGTATGTTGCCGTTAAAGGACTGCTGTACTCAGCCTCATAGAGAATGCATGGAATGACAGCGCACATGCAACTCCAATCATACCGGGACATAGAACCACTGTCATCCTGATCGGTAGAGAACTCCCACCCATCATTGCTTATTACTTATTTTGTGGTTAGAGGATAAGTTCATTAAATGGCACAACCCATTTAAAGCTGAACTAAAAGTGGACCATATAACAAGAAAATGATTCTAGTCCTTCGAGTACTCGATTTTCTATTGTTTTTGTTCAGTGACATCGCCTTTACATACTGTTTACATTAAGACCCAATAGGGAAAGTTCACAGTTAAAGGGGGTTTCATGGTCCCTGATATTCATGACCTTTCCTCAGGTTAGGTTATAAATGTCTAATTGGTGAGGGTACGACACACCACACTGCCACCAATCAGCTGTTCCCTGCAGCCTCCGATGCTGGAACTAGAACTTTTACATCAATGGTAGGTGAGCTGCAATATTCCCGCCACCACAATTTGAACGGAGCTGTGATTCCTGTTCCGTTCAAACTGCTAGCGCCAGAGGCTGCAGGGAACAGCTGATCAGTGGGGGTTGAGGTTCGGATCCTTTTCTGAGAACAGGTCATCAATATCAGGAGCCTAGAAACCCATTAAAAAGTACAGAAACTTTACATTTGGGTGTCCTTACTTTTTCCCACGATCAATTTAGAAACATTTCACTGTATGTTAGTACTCAAAAAACCTCTTATTCAAGATGTGAACTATTTATACAGGGGAGACATTTGACCTGATGCAGATCTTTATCTCTCTTGTTATGAGATTTTATTTGCTTTTTGCTATTTTGATAAGAATTAAGTTCAATGCAGAGTGTTCTGGTCACCAAATAAGATGTAATATTTTGGATGTACATCCATCTGCCCTTTTTTGATGCTGATTTTTTAGCGTTTCTGCCTCAAAATCAGCTTCACAAAAAAGCCTCAAAATAGACTCCAATTCACTTCAATGGGAAGCAGCACTTGCATGTGTAAAAAAGAAGCAGCATACCCTATCTTGGGGCAGAATCCACGCTGAATGTCCTATTGAAATGAATAGATGCATTAAAAAAACAGCTACATCTAAGTTCTTGCATTTTTTGTGCGTTTTCTATGTGTTTTTTGGCAGAAATCCATGCTAAAAACGTTGAGCTGAAAATGCAGCTTTGTGTTGACGTGAACTATGGTTAAAAAAAAGCAATGTGTGGATTCCACGTAGATTTTTTTCAGCGCGTTTTCAAAATCAATTGTGTGAACATCCCCATAGTTTTCTGTTCATCACTTTTTACAATGGGACATACACGAATTGCCAAATCCAAGTATCTCACATTAATAGTATGAACAATTGGATTTGAACTAATCATGTTTGGCCATGTGTCCACACAGTGGAATTGACACTAAAAATCTGTGCCTGAAGTTCACAAAAACCACGTGCACATCCTGAAATATCCATCCAGCCTTGAGCGCATGCTGTGACTTTACATATATGGTGCATTTGTGGCTTGCTGTAGGTCATAACACAGGTAAATATGCACAAAAACTCTGCACTCTGTAATACAGGAACTCATGAAGGTGGTACACATTTCCAGTCCTCAGACCTCTGTCAGACCACCACGTTGTCCTTATGTCACACCATGAGGATAATGTGTAGTAGCACTGGAACATGACAGCGAGATAGTACTGTTAGTGTTTCAACTCCTAACTTTTCTAAATTGTTAGACCAACATATTTTGCAGTACAATACAGGGCTTTCAATCTGATTTCCCTATCACCTAGTTCACCATCCTGAATATGTGATTGGTAAGTGCTATTCACATGACACGAGCCAGACCCCAAACCGAGCTCTTTACCAGTAGTTGGCAGACAGAGCAGACAAAGAAAGAATTGATAAGAACTAAGACTGAATGTTTATGAACGCTCAGGAATGCAGAGATAAGAGCTACACCAAGCTGTCAGACACATTCTCTGAGAATTTTCACTGTGAAGGAGACAGAGCAGCCTGCAAAGTATGTGAAAAGATGCAGGCTGCAGAAGACATACGGATGACATTTTTAATACAGACTGAAAATAGGTTCCATTCATTTCAATGGGGCGGCCAGCTCATGGATTTCTACAAGCCCCATTCAGGTGAATGAAACTGATTTTTAGTCGTAGAAAATTCTGCAGCAAAATCCGCAGGCATTTTGAAGGCGTCTGCAACAGGTTCAATACAGAATTGAAGTTGGCAACCAGTACCACAGTGTTTAATCTCCTGGTCCTGTTACAGACACATATCCTTAACCCCTTCACGACCGCCGCCGTACATGTACGGCGCGCGGGCGGTGTGGGGACATGACACCCGCTCGCGGGTGCGGCGGGCGTCATGGCCGGCAAGTCTCTGCTGTTTCTAACAGCAGAGACTTGCCGCATCTTACCTCCGTCTTCGGAGACTTCCAGGGCCTTCTGATGCCGTGATCACACGTGATCACGGCATCAGGATGCGTCTGAACCCGGAAGCCCACGCTTCCGGGTGGTGTACAGACGCCCCGATTGGCCAATCGGGGTGTCTGTACACCATATGAAAACTGTAATCCTCGCTGGTGAGGATTACAGTTTTCAAACTGCAATTCTTATTCTGGCCACTAGATGGCAGGCCAGGATAAGAAATGAGCAATTCATGGTTTTAACTGCATCTAGTAAATCCATGATTGCTCATAAAGAAAAAAAACAAAACACAATAGATCAGATGATATTTGAGCTTTAAAATAATCACAGAAAAATTAAAAAAAATGTTAAAAAATATATAAAAAATAAAAAAGATATAAAAGTTCAAATCACCCCCCTTTCCGTATAAGTAAAAAATAAATACCTAAATAACAATAAATATAGACATCATGGGTATCACCGTGACCGAAAACGCCCGTACTTTTAAAATATAAAAAAAAAATTTCAATACGGCGAATTGTGTGGCGGAAAAAAGCGTCCAAATGGCGATTCGCAGTTTTTTGTCCCTTTTTTTTTCTAAAAAAAATTAAATAAAAAGTGATCAAAAAGTCATACACACCCCAGAATGGTATCAATAAAAACTTCAGACCGCCCCGCAAAAAATGAGCCCCCATACAGCTCTGTACACATAAATACCAAAAAGTTATAGGGGTCAATATATGACAAGGAAAAAAAAAAAAAAAAAAAAAAGGGCAACTTTCTAATTATTTTATCACCATCTAAACGCAGGAAAAACTATACATATTAGGTATTGCCGGATTCGTACTGACCAGTAGAATGAAAGTAACGGATCAGTTTTAATGCACATCGAATGCTGTAAATAAGAAACCCGTAGAACTGAAGCGGAATAGCGTTTTCTTTGCAATTTCACCCGGTTTGGAATTTTTTTCCCGCTTCCCACTAAACCGTATGCAATATTAAATGGTGGCGTTGGAAAGTACAACTTGTCCCGCAAACAACAAGCCCTCATACAGCTATGTGAACAGAAAAATAAAAGAGTTATGGCTGTTTGAAGGCAGGGAGCGCAAAACGAAAATGCAGAACCGAAAAAAGCTCCGGTCGTGAAAGGGTTAAAGTAGAGATGTTGTTTCTTGCACTGACTAAACTGCCCTTAAGGCCAAACACAGTGGGGATATTTATCAATCTATTTGTATTAGTTTTCTGGAAACCACACTGCAGAGAATGAGTAGGACGAGTCTGAAGGCACTAGCATGATTGTCAGAGGCATACAACTAGTAGACAGTACACATAATAGGACATTATTTATTGGATTTGATTGACTTCATGCAAATCAAATCCAAATGATTATGGTGGCATCCTCACATTATGGATCCTCCAGTGTCTTTTCTCCCCTGGAAAATGTCAGGACCTAGTGCAGCAGCAGCCAAAGGAGAAGGGGACACAGGGACAAGGACTAGAAATGAAAGTTTGTGGCCATGTCTGAGATCTGAGGGTTTTTTTTTTTAATTTTTTTGCTCTGGTCTGGGATCTGGATATATTTTGGGGGTATGGATTAATTTAGGGGAACATGGCTCTACACTGTATTAGTATTTAGTATGGGTAGAAACACACACAGCAGCCATAGTAGTGTGCAGGTGTGTCTAGGTCTGGGGACCCCGTTCTAGAGATGGGAATACCAAGGTTAGGACTGTGTCAATACATGATTATAAAATTTTCTCTTATTCCAAATTTGGCTGATAAACAAATTGGTTGGCAACTCATCATATAAGCCTAATTCACACGTCAGTGTTTCACAGACGTATGCTGTATGTGTTCTCCATGGACAGCACACGTCCCCATTCATTTGAATGTGTGTGTTCAGACATCAGTGTTTCATCACAGTTTGTGGTTCCGTTTTTTTTTTAAGCACGGATGCATGTCCTATCTTGATCCGTGTTCCCGGATCCTTCACACCCATTATAGTCAATGAGTCTGTGAGAACCTCGGATCCCTCACGGATGTCATCTGTGTTGCATCCGTGTTTCACGGATCATTAAGAAGAGATGCTTTGAAAATTATTTTTCAGCTGTTGTGTCAGTGAAACACGGATGCAACATGGACAGCAAAAAACGGACACACGGACCCAAGATGGATCCTTTACGGACAGCTTCACTGATGCATCACTGACCACCTGCTCACGGATTTGAGCACAGACACGGACATGTGAATGAAGCTTTAGATGCACTGCCAAATCTGAAAATCACTTTCGGGTCACTCTTTTCTTAGATATCATTAACATCATATTGACTGGAGAATCTCATAACAATTCATTTAGTAACGATGAGCACTATGTATATACTGTATTTACAATGTGTAATATATTCAGACTACCATTTAAACTGAAACCATTGAAACTGCTAAAAGCAGCAGGGATTTCCTTAGTATCTCATTATCTCCTGCTTATGAAGGTTGTTTGGGGCAGTTGCTATACAACCTCACATATCTCATAATTAGAGATGAGCGAACGTGCTCGAAATTATTTACAAGTTTCTGACCACTTATAAAATGTGTTCAAAGTGCTGCCCATTGTGTTGGATTGTCAATGCAACCCTCTTCTCCCACTCCTCACACACTGATAGCAACACTGCAGAAGACATGCTAGCACAGGCTTCCAGTATCCGTAGTTTCAGGTGCTGCACATCTCGTATCTTTACAGCATAGACAATTGCCTTCAGATGACCCCAAAGATAAAAGTCTAAGGGGGTCAGAGCGGAAGACCTTGGGGGCCATTCAACTGGCCCACGATGACCAATCCACTTTCCAGGAAACTGTTCATCTAGGAACGCTCGGACCTGACACCTATAATGTGGTGGTGCACCATCTTGCTGGAACGTGCCAGCTTCGGTGCATAAAGAGGGAAACACATCATCATGTAGCAGGTGAATGGCCCCCAAGGTCTCACAAACAGGAAGTTAATATCACCAACCATTCCCATTTTATTTAGGTGTATCCATATAAATGGCCCACCCTGTATATTTATAATAAAGTAATATTTAAGTATTCTAATTTTCTTAATTCCCGGAGAACCCCTTTAACCATGGGACTTCTTTTTTCCTCCCTGCCTACCCAGATCCATAACTTTTTTAAATTTTTCCGTTCACATAACCATATGAGGACTTGCGGAACAAGTTGTACTTTCTAATGGCACCATTTACTATTGTATATAACGTAGCGAGACGCTGAAAAAAATTCGAAATGGGGTGGAAATAGAAAGAAAAATGCAATTCTGCAACAGTTTTGGGGTTTTAACAGGGTTTCCTATGTGGTTAGGCTGACCTATGTCTTTCATTTCTCTGGGTCAGTACAATTACAGTTTAACGATTCCACATTTGTATTGTTTTGCTTGTATTTTATATATTTATACTGAAAAGAAAATTTAAATTTTTGGGAAAAATTATTTTTTTCTTTTTATCGCCATATTCTGGGCCCCATAACGGTTTCATATTTACATCTACAGTTTTGTGGAGGCAAATTTTTGCAGGACAATTAGAATCAGTAGTTTTTACTAATACCATTTTGGACTGTGCATGACTTTTTGATCACTTTTTATTAAATTTTTTTGGGGGAATAGGATGAAAAAAAAATCTGAATTTTTTTCTGTTACAACTTTCGCGTATGAGATATTTTTATATTTTAATAGGAATTTTTGGACATAGCGATGCCTACGATGTTTATTTTTTTGTGTTTTTATAATGGAATTTAATTGATTACGCAACAGAGAATTCTGTATAATCCAATGCATTTCTGCCATCTGCAGTGGAATATATGAGTAATGGGCCTGTAAGCCTTGTACAGGCTCAGGCTTATTACTACTATGGAACACCTTCCCCAATCTAAACAAAGGGAAGGCATTCCAGTCCTGGGATCGCATACTCCTGGATTTCTTAGAATTTTTTGCATGGTCACATTTGTCCATGGAATCTGAGGGGTTAAATGTCTGTTATTCGAAGACTATACACCTGGGTTTCTGCTGTTTAAAACAGCAGATACCCGACAGTTAAGGCATCCACTTGTAACGACTTCAGCCATACGGCGTTGGTCCTCAAGAGGTTAACATTATTTCATTTTAAGAATTAATCTAGGCCTTTTTTTAAAGTGTTCCCTGTTCCTGCTGTGACCATGTTCTGAGGTTTATCTTCGTTTGTAATGGTATTTCCGTGTATAGCATTAAAATGTATGTGCTCCGTGGAAAACTTTGACTCGGCCGAAGTTGAGCAAGACTTTGGTAAATGACTTCGATAATCCTATATGTGTATCTAAAAATGTATTTTAAAATAGGAATCCGAAGTTGGCTTCAGTACTGAGGTAACCGCTATCTATGATCCAACGCTCGATTCGCTCTCCTTTCATGCATGCTGATGTTGACTGTTTCTTTTTTATGTTTGTCTAGTATTGTAGACTGTACCACATTTGTAAAAGAGTCTGTGTACTATTCCAAAATTGTATCGCAGCCAGGTGGAGGTGTCTAGTCAGACTGCTCCTTGTCCACCATTCCCAATTGTCTTTGGCTGCTTAAAATTTCGCTCTCTTCTTTGTCGTGGAAGAACTCATTTAGTTTTAATCTCCTGAAATATTCCACGTCACTACAGAGTTCTGTTTTGTTAAGATGTTTAGCAGGACAGAATGTGCTGCTTCTTCAGACACTCTTGTAGTACGCCTAGCGATGAGACTGAAGTTGTCTGGAAAGCTTTCTATGCAACACCATTGCTTTAATTTTTGTTAGTCATTAAAAGGTATCATACCTGCAAGATTTTTATTTTGTTTCTCTTAATGAGAACACTAAACTTGTTTTCTACTGACTAACACGGTACCAGACTCTTTCCATCTGCAAAAATAGAAATGGTGCTATTAATCCAGTCCTCAATATCATTAATAAATGAATTAAATAATTGCGGACCCAGCACTGAACCTTGGGTTACACCACTTATAACCGGGGACCATTCTGAATAGGAATCATTGACTATAACTCTCTGGATAAGGTCCTTCAGCCAGTTTTTAACCCAATTACAAACTATACTTTCCAAACCTATAGACCGTACTTTACCTATTAAACATCTATGAGGGACAGTATCAAAAGCCTTTTCAAAATCCAGAAACCCTACATCCATAAGCCACCCCTCTGTCCAGGCTACTCCTCACCTCCTCATAAAAACAAATCAGGTTAGTCTGACAACTTCTGTCCTTGGTAAACCCATGTTGGTTATCACTTATTATATTATTTACAGTCACATACATAGTCCCTTAAAGGGAGTCTATTGGCTACTTTACACGTATTAAACTACTCTCATTGCACTGTAGGTGACATAAACAGTTCAGAAATGGTACCATTATTTCTCTTGTCTGCGGCTGTGATACTCAAAAAAACAAACTTTAAAGTAACATACTAATGAGCTCTCAAGTGCCCAGGGGCGTTTTCCATTGCTGAAAGTGTCCTGTCTTACTGTAAACCTGCCCTTACGTCACTGTCTCTGCTCCTGAAATCCTGTGCCCGGGAAAATTACTGCCGGTCACAGGCATGCACAGTACAATGCCCACTGTGGGCAGCTGCATCAACGAACGAACTGTGCTTACACCGTTTCCTGATGTTGTATCAACACCAGGAAACAGCACATGTGCAGTCCATCTATATTACTGTATGGCTATATGGGCACCACATTTCCTTTGTGCCAGTAACTTGGCACTGTGCTAGTCACTAGAGAATCTAAAAATTATTAACAGGGACACAGCAATAACTGAACTGAGCTCTTTAAGCACTCTTGGGTGTAATTCAATTGGATCAGGAGCCTTGTTCACAATTACCTTTTTTAACTTAGTTTGGAACATATCTACAGTTACATATATATAGTAACTACTGAAAGTACTAACAGCTCTGGCACCATCAATGCCAGCTCCTTTCTCTTCTTTTTTATATACATAACTAAAAAACCCTGTTACACTGGTGGGCCGTGTCCGCCGCTGATCTATTATCCCCTCTCTACTCACCCTCTGTGTATTGGGGTATTAGTGCTCAGTTAACTTCTCTGTGGTACTACTAGAGTTAATCTTTCCCTCGTGCTCTCTGTCCTGCTGCTGACTAAGGTGCTGATCAGTTCTATTTATACTGGGCAGGAAGTCCTGGGCCATGTTGTGGCTCCCAGGTTTCTTTGCAGTACATGCACAGTCATAGGCTGGAAGTGAAAGCATGCAAGCCTTTTTTTTGTCTGGCCTTTATGAAAGAATCAGTGACCAAGACCCTGAACAGAGTCTTCAACAAACATGTGAACAAGCCATTAACATTATTTGTGCCTACGTATAATTCATTTGAATTACATCAATTTCTACACTCCTCCTTGGCTAAAAATACTCCTCAAAAATGGTAAAAGGAGTATTTTTACTCTTCCAGAAAGAATGTAGTGTGACTTCTGGTCATTGATCTGCTCTCAATCTGTATACCATCATCATCCATCTGTCATTGTCTGACTGCCATCTCCTTCATCCGTTTGTGCCATCCTGATTTGGTTCCGGTCATCTATCTGTGAGCTATTTCTGTATATTTGTTACCTGCCAGTGTCAATATGTGTTTGATAATATTATTTTTGTGACCATCCGGTTGTTATAAAGTTCTGGGGGTATCTAAGCGTCAGGAGGCATTGTTAGTACCCGGAGCGGTAATTAATATAGGTGAAGTCCAGTTCTGCAGTCTTGTGAACAACCAGCATTGTTTGCTACTCAAAAAGAGCACATTCTTTGACAGATTTACAGTTCCATCATCATACTACTGTATGTATACTGACTAGAGATAAGCAAATTAGTTTGTCTCATTAGCAGACTTCTTCACCTATGAAGACAGGTTTGGACATTTCATGCTGCCCTAACAATTTCCTACCTGTGCCACTGCTCCAATTAGCAGAGCAAGAGCCTTTAAATTGACAAATCTCCACACAGTATGACACTGTCAGCACTGGGGACACTACCAGAATGTGTAGGGACACACCCTAATGAGAAGAAAAGTAACACCAGTTAGCAATGTATTTATACTTTTCCATATGGAAGAGCTCAATGCAGAGATCTGCTCTAACATGGTATTTTTAAATACAACTATTTATTAAACAGGAATGCTTTAACCCCTTTTGGACCACCACCGTACATGTACAGCGGAAGTCCGGTCTTTAAAGATGGTACCTGCTCACAAGCACAGTGGGCACCATAGCCACTGGACTTCTGCTGTTTTCAACAGCAGAGGTCTGGGGCTCCATGCCGATCGCAGCATTTTAATCCCTCAGATGCTGTGGTCAAATGTGACCATGGCACTAAAGAAGGGAGCTGTTCATTTCCCAGCCTGGGCTGCCATCCCCGGAGATCGGGGATGGTGGCCCATACTAGTAATAGGCCTGAGCGTGTACAAAGCTCCCAGACTTATTACTAGTATATTCTAATGCTGGCCTGTAGGTGGCAGCACAGCACTGGGATATACTGAATCCTGTATTCTGTAATGCACAGATATTAATTAACGAATACAAGTTGTAATCTAATGACTACATGTAATAGTCACCTTTGGTGACTTGAAAAATAAGTTAAGAAAGTTTTTAAAAAATATATAAAAGTTCAAATCACCCCCCCTCCCCTTTTCCTAAATCGGAAAAATGAACAATACAAAAATTAAATATGGGCATTACTGTGTCCAAAAAACCTGTACTATTAAAATATACAAATATTTATCCCATTTGGCAAACAGTGTAATGGTAAAAAAATTGCCGATTCATCCCTTTTTTTTTTCAACTTCACCTCCCAATAAAAAAAAAATGGAATAAAAAGAGATCAAAGTGGAATAAAAAGAGATCCCGGCTAAACTGGGTGGACAGGTGTCTTTTTTTCAGCCTTACAAACTATGGGGCACATTAAGACCAGCATTTTAGACACCGTTCTTAATAAGCCCTATACCTGGTGGTGGATCCACTGGAGTTATGAAGAGGCGCTTCCTGTACATAACTTCGGCAGATCCACCGCTGCTTCTAAATGCAAGACAACTTCCTAGCTTTCTTACATTTAGACCGTTTTCAACGCCTAAAACAGGCATAGAAAATGGTAAATAAAACGGACCTCTCGGCCCGCCCCCTTCCTAGCCCACTTTATTAGACATGGCGTGAGCAGGGAGAAGTCGCAGATTGCGATGTAAAGTACCTTTGTGTCGTGATCTGTGCCAGCAATACGCCTAATTTAGATTTAGTAAATGACCTCCTATGTTTAGTAAAGTCATATACACTCCAAAATGATAAAAAGAAAAAGTGATTGGATCAGCTCACCCCCATGCATATACAGTGCTCGAGATCTGGGCTGGAAACCCGAAACAACAATTGAAAAAGCATGGATGGATCCGGAACCTTTATTGTGAGTCAGAACATAATAGAAAAAAGTTTAAAAACACTCTTTCTTACACATTTCAGGTAAGCATACCCTTACTCATACCGGATCCATCCACACTTTTACACTCCAAAATGGCATTAATAAAAACTACAGATCTTCCCGCAAAAAAATAAGCCCTCATACATCTCCGTAGACATAACTCTAAAAAAGAATATGGCGATGAAAAGGGGAGAAAAAAGTGTGTCTTAGGCTTCTTTCACATGACAGTATATTTTGCGGGCTCCGATCCGCATATTTTGCTGATAAGATGCGGACCCATTCATTTCTATGGGTCAGCAAAAAATGCTGAGAGCACACAGTGTGCTGTCCGCATCCATATGTCCGTTCCGTAGCCCCGCAAAAAAAATAGAACATGTCCTATTCCTCTCCGTTTTGCGGACAAGGATAGGCATTGTTACAGTAGATCCGCAAAAAAAAAAACGGATGCCATACGGACGTCATCCGTTTTTTTTGTGGATCCGCAATTTGCGGACCGCAAAACGCAACGCTCGTGTGATAGAAGCCTTATAGTTCGAAACATCTGGTAAATGCTACCATGGAAAAATAAAAAAGTTATGGCTCTGGAAAGGCAGGACGTAAAAAAATGAAAACGCAAAAACGGACAATCTTTCTAGATATCAACCTTTTCCACTTTATAAAGTACAATTACAATGTTTTATTAGGGTTAACGGGAGTTTGATTGTGCCTTTTGTATTTATATACTGTATATTAGTGGTACTCAACAGCAAGACCATATTATGAATCCACGGACTGAGGTACATACCCCACAGACTTGCCCATAGATTTATAGAAGGGCACACCCAATTCTTTTATGACAGCAAGTCTGCCACCGGTATAGTTACCACTGGGGCTGGCACTCAGGTCTTGACTGCTAGGTGTTAGGGTGTTGTATGCAGTGGTGCGTAGAAGTGAGGAGCACAAAGAAGTGTTAAGCACTTGTATAGGTTATTCTATTTTTTTGTTTGGAGTATGAATAAATTTTAGGGTTTGGTCAGGGATCTGATTATTTTTTAAGGGTCTGGTTTGAACGGATTAAGTATATGAGTTGTTTTGGGCTCTGATTTATTTTAGAAGTCTGGTATATGACAAATTATTTAGGGTTTGGTATCTGAAATAATTTTAGGGGTTTGGTTGAGGTCTGAATAATTAAATCATTTTTTTTGGAGTATGACATAGCATCTGATTCATTTTGGTGTCTGGTATCTGAATTAAAAGGCTTGTCTTACTTGACATATCCGTGGCATATCTCTAGGATATAACACCAATGTCAGATCTCTAAAATTAAGAATGGAGTGGTGGCCGCATTTGCGCAGAGTGCTCTCCATTAATTTTTATGGGACTTCCGAAAATAGCCAAACGCCTGCTCGCAATTTTTGTAACTCCCATAGAAGTGAAAGGGGAGTATGCGCAGTGCGCTCTCTTTCACTTTTGGGCATAGGTGCCTAGCAGTATGCCACCAATGTCCCAGATGATAAAACCCCTTTAATTTTAGGGGTCTGATCAAGGGTCTGGTTATTTTGGGGTCTGGTTTGGGGTGTGAATTTATTTGGGGGTGTTTACCAATCTAGTCTACGGCTCAAATTAATTCTACAACCTGAAGTCTACAACCTAGTAATAGAACCATTCTGCCTATTTGTATTTTCCTTTCCAGAAATCTGTAAAGCGTCAAGCACAAAGCTTTGTGTGTGCATTTAGTGCATATACACCACAGGGTAGGCCAGTGGTAGTGCTTGTATAGATCCTCGCCAGTCTGTATCACTTGCACACAGTAGCATTACACAAGGTCGTGATAGTAGCAGGGTGTAAATAGAAACAGGATGAATGCAGGGACACAAATAGACTTGTGCTTCCAATGAAGCCTGCGTCATAGAACAGATTTCCGAACAAAAGTAATCTCTGTCTTCAGTCAGTAACATCTACCTTCAGACTATTTTGTTCTTAAAAAATAATCTGGTTTAGTTCATGATCGTATGGCGGCAGCTACTTTTATTAATTATGATTGTAGGGGTGCTCAATAGACAATGCTAGGGGTTACCTCTTTTCATTTTACAAACTGTTCTGTAGCAGAGCTGGGAAGAACCCAGTCACCATGGTGACTAAAAAATTGGCCCTGCTGAAGAGGCCTTTTTTCAAGACCAAATGCATAAAGCTTGTAGTTAATGACATCATCTGGTTTCAGCTTTCCTCACACAGGTGACCACCCCTGCTGGATGAGATGAAAGCACTGTGGGGCATATTTACTAAGACTGGCTTTTTATGCTGGTCTTACTTTCCTCCTCTGTGCAGTCTAATTTATGACGAGGCGTGTATTACAAGGCCTGTTGGAAAAGGGAACTAAAATAGTCGCCAGTCCCTTAGTAGATGTGCCTCTGTGGGCTCCTCCTTACTTATTCATGACCTATCCTTAGAATAAGGATCTGTGTGCTCTCCACATCCGTATGTCCTTTCCACAAAAAGGATAGAACATGTTCTAAACTTGCCTGCAAAATGGGGAACACGGACCCATTGAAGTCATTAGGTCAGAGAGAAAACAAAAACGAATGCAACAAGGACATCAACGAATTTTGTGGATCCACATTTTGCAGACCACAAAATACATATGGTCGTGTGCACGAGGCCTTAGGCATAAATATGTCATCAGCGGGATCTGACTCCCGGCATTCCTGCTGATCAGCTGTATCAGAATCTCAGACACTGGAGTAAGGCCGGGTTCACATCACCGTTTATTTTTCCATTCTTCTGATCAGGATCCATTTTTTCTTTATTAAAATTTATTATAAAAATGATTTTCTTTATTTTTCTGTACTTTTGACAGAACAGAAGAACGGAAAGCTGATGTGAACCCGGCCTTAAACTGCTTCATCAACGGTGTAGTGGCTGGGCCTGGTTACCACAGCACTGCTCCTATTCCCTTGGATAACCGGAATATCTTGAGGAAAGGTTATCAATAAGTAAGTCCAAGAAAATCCCTTTAAGGGCGCAACCAGCTTGCTGTAACCGAATAAAGATTACCACTAATTGTTTTCAATGTGCTTCACCTGTATTTGCTGCGAAACTGAGGCAATTAGTGGTAATCCACATGCATTTACAGCAGCTTTGCCAAGCTGTGTATAGGCAAGATAGGCAGATAATCAGTCTGATTTTAACTCAAAAAAGCAAGAAGGGCCACTGTCAGGTTTCCTGGTGCAGTTTTGGAAGCCAAAATCAGGAGTGAACTGGAAAAAGAGAATAATTTTATGATCCACTCCAGTTTTTGGCTCCCAAACCTGCATTAGGAAACTTGATTGTGTGGCTGTTCCCTTAAAAGGGTTTTCCGCGATTCTAATATGGATGATAGATTATTATCGGTATTATCGGTGGGGGTCTGACACCCGGCACCCTATCTGATCAGCTTGTTGAAGAGACGGCCACACTCCATGCAAGTGCAGCCTTCCCTTCATTGTTTACCTCCTCGCCTTTGACATCGCAGCGGTGAGCAGGTGTAGTTACAAGTCGTCCCATTCACTTCTATGGGACGGCTCCTTCCTATTCATAGAAGTGAATAGGACGGCTTCTTGTAGTTACACCTGCTCACCGCTGCAATGTCGATTTGATCCATAGTTGACATGCAGCATGTGACGTGTTGTTTTTTATATGAAGACAAAAACAAATTTAGAACAAATGTAGATGGTAATGTGTGTAAATGCTCATCTGTAATCATTATTAAGGCCCTCTTAAAGAGGTATTCCGGTAACGTAACTTAATTTTTGAAAAACTGCATTAAGGCTGCAAGCTGTGACCCAACCAGAACACATACCTATACATATAACCAGAGCTTCAATTTACCTTGTAATCCATTTGTCTAGCTCCTGTGTGAGCCTGCAACACACTGACAGTATCGTGGCTCCTGATCTTCCCTCACAAAACTACAATCCCCACAATGCCTAGCTTCCCTTCTGGGAGTTTCTGCTTGCTCATGAGTGCTGCTGTTTACTGATTGGCTGCCTGATATCACAGTGCAGACACGCCCCCTCTACACAGTAATCAGCAGCACACTGACATTCAGCTAGAGAACTGATAGCAACACACTGAGCATACTCGACCTAACAAAGGCTCAGAACTACAGGTCGATGCCATGGTAACTTATGAGGAACACAGTGGGTAGCAGAGGAAGAAACTACTTTTATAACTACTGAATGGTAAATATGTGAAACTGACATTATATTAGGTAATTATTGATGATGAATTAGTTTAACACATAAGTTATATTTATGGTAATCGGAATACCCCTTTAAAGGGATTGTGTCAGAAAACATATTCTACATTTTTCAAACCAATACCTGGATCTGAATACTTTTGTAATTTCATGTAATTAAAAATTTAGTATAGCCAGTGAGCTATTCAATAAAATGTATCTGTATAGCGTCACCTGCTGTTTGTTCTTTTCCTTATTTTTTGTCCACCTCACTGAGGTGGTTGAATGTGCTCAGCTTAAATCTTCAACTGCCACCAGCCATATGTTCTGTTAGAAGCAGTGGCAGTTACAGGGAGATAACTGCTGCAGTAGAACAGACATGCCCCCTGAGCTGCCAGGCTGAAGATTATCTAGCAGAGCAATTGGACCAGTGAATGGGGAGATCTCTGGATCCATGTGCGGTAAAGGACTGGTTCTAGCTTAGTTAGAAAGGTAATGTCATGTACTATATTATATGATGTCTGATTTTACTACAATTCTTATAGAACCAATTTGACTTTTGGTGGGGAAAAATGCATTAAAAATGCATTGTAACCAAGATATGTGAACTAGCCTTTAAGAGGGAGTTGTCAAGTAAGATCTGGGAATTATTTGTCAAGACTTACTCTATGGCCACTTTCACATGGTTAGTATTTCTCATCAGTACTTGGAGCCCCAAACACAGAAGAGGCACAACTCCTTTCATTAGTCTTTTTCTTTGTAGGCCCGCTCCTGGTTTTGGCTGATGCAAAATACTGACCATATACTGACTGCTGAAGCCATCTTGCTGGTTACATTTATAAATATATGTTTAACAAAAATATACTAATATGCTAAATTGACTGAGGAGGTTTAATACAAGTAATAAAGCCAAGGTAAATTCCAGTAACTGGCAGGTGCAAGACTACATATAAGTAAGTGTTTCTGGGAACGTGACATAAATGACTTAATTCATTAAAGTGTATTCTAAACCTTTAAGTGCACTTTATTAAAACCTATAGGAAATGGGCTAAAAACAATATGTGCAGTGTACTTTTATTATTTACTTTTCAGTTTTTCACGTACACCATTACATGTGGCTGTGAGTACGGACTGTCGTGTAGGAGTTGTACAGGCAGGGCTCCATAGTACAGCGCTTCTCCTGCCTGTACCAGCGCTGCTTGCTAAAGCCTGGCATATGAGTGCTAGATCAGCCTTTAGCAGAGCGGGCACAGGCAGAGAGGTGCGATGCCTTATGTCAGCTCCTGCCCTGCACTTAGCTAACCAGGGGGGCAGTGTGTCAACAACTGGTACTTTTTAATAGCTTACTATAGCTAGTATATACAGTAAATAGACAGATCATGGAAGCACTCTGCACTATATCCTGCAGACTGTATAAAACAGTAACAGCAGGCTGGGTTTTTAAATATTTTCTCCTTCTTTTCCTTTTAAAGTTACAAATCAGTAGCCGACTGCTAATTGGAAATACATGCAGCAAGTACCTCCCATTTAGCAGGGTCACTTCACAGTAGAGCACTACACTCTGGAGACTTTTTCCTGTACTGTCAGGAAGCTACATGTGAACAGTCTTTCAGAAGCTACAACTTGTTCCAGTCTATCATTACCGATCAGCAGAGGAGAAGGCTGTCTGTGTGACAGGAAAGCTCCATTACTGATCCATAGGTTTTGCTCAGACAACGTATATTGCTTAAATGCTGCCACCAGGGAGGCTGCTGCCTAAGGCGAATCTTGTTTCATGGATGATGTCCTGGGAGGCACTATCATGTAACATTATTTTATGTCAATACTGAGTTACACTGATGATTAGGCATTCTGTCAGGAGACATTCTGCCATGTTGTACTGCTGGCCTGTGACATTATAATGACCTACAGCACAAGGAGGACCTGTAAGCCATCTATCCCTAATGGGATAACTGCATTTCCATAGCCAGCAACAACTCAGCCAAAGTGGGCACCTAAAAGCAACTGGTTAGACAGGAGGAGGCTACCTTCTCACACTAGGGGCCTGATCACTCATATAATACACTGCAATAATTATGTATTACAGTGTAGTATGCCTGTCAGTGCAGCACTGACATACATTCTGTGTTACAGTGTAGTATGTCTGTCAGTGCAGCGCTGACATACATTCTGTGTTACAGTGTAGTATGCCTGTCAGTGCAGCGCTGACATACATTCTGTGTTACAGTGTAGTGTGCCTATCAGTGCTGCGCTGACATGCATTCTGTGTTACAGTGTAGTATGCCTGTCAGTGCTGCGCTGACATGCATTCTGTGTTACAGTGTAGTGTTCCTGTCAGTGCTGCGATGACATTCATTCTGTGTTACAGTGTAGTATGCCTGTCAGTGCTGCGATGACATGCATTCTGTGTTACAGTGTAGTATGCATGTCAGTGCTGCGCTGCCATACATTCTGTGTTACAGTGTAGTGTGCCTGTCAGTGCTGCGCTGACATGCATTCTGTGTTACAGTGTAGTATGCCTGTCAGTGCAGCACTGACATACATTCTGTGTTACAGTGTAGTATGCCTGTCAGTGCTGCGCTGACATGCATTTTGTGTTACAGTGTAGTGTGCCTGTCAGTGCTGCGCTGACATACATTCTGTGTTACAGTGTAGTATGCCTGTCAGTGCTGCGCTGACATGCATTCTGTGTTACAGTGTAGTGTTCCTGTCAGTGCTGCGATGACATTCATTCTGTGTTACAGTGTAGTATGCCTGTCAGTGCTGCGATGACGAATCTTGTTTCATGGATGATGTCCTGGGAGGCACTATCATGTAACATTATTTTATGTCAATACTGAGTTACACTGATGATTAGGCATTCTGTCAGGAGACATTCTGCCATGTTGTACTGCTGGCCTGTGACATTATAATGACCTACAGCACAAGGAGGACCTGTAAGCCATCTATCCCTAATGGGATAACTGCATTTCCATAGCCAGCAACAACTCAGCCAAAGTGGGCACCTAAAAGCAACTGGTTAGACAGGAGGAGGCTACCTTCTCACACTAGGGGCCTGATCACTCATATAATACACTGCAATAATTATGTATTACAGTGTAGTATGCCTGTCAGTGCAGCACTGACATACATTCTGTGTTACAGTGTAGTATGTCTGTCAGTGCAGCGCTGACATACATTCTGTGTTACAGTGTAGTATGTCTGTCAGTGCAGCGCTGACATACATTCTGTGTTACAGTGTAGTATGCCTGTCAGTGCAGCGCTGACATACATTCTGTGTTACAGTGTAGTATGCCTGTCAGTGCAGCGCTGACATACATTCTGTGTTACAGTGTAGTGTGCCTATCAGTGCTGCGCTGACATGCATTCTGTGTTACAGTGTAGTATGCCTGTCAGTGCTGCGCTGACATGCATTCTGTGTTACAGTGTAGTGTTCCTGTCAGTGCTGCGATGACATTCATTCTGTGTTACAGTGTAGTATGCCTGTCAGTGCTGCGATGACATGCATTCTGTGTTACAGTGTAGTATGCATGTCAGTGCTGCGCTGCCATACATTCTGTGTTACAGTGTAGTGTGCCTGTCAGTGCTGCGCTGACATGCATTCTGTGTTACAGTGTAGTATGCCTGTCAGTGCAGCACTGACATACATTCTGTGTTACAGTGTAGTATGCCTGTCAGTGCTGCGCTGACATGCATTTTGTGTTACAGTGTAGTGTGCCTGTCAGTGCTGCGCTGACATACATTCTGTGTTACAGTGTAGTATGCCTGTCAGTGCAGCGCTGACATACATTCTGTGTTACAGTGTAGTATGCCTGTCAGTGCTGCGCTGACATGCATTCTGTGTTACAGTGTAGTGTGCCTGTCAGTGCTGCGCTGACATACATTCTGTGTTATAGTGTAGTATGCCTGTCAGTGCAGCGCTGACATACATTCTGTGTTACAGTGTAGTATGCCTGTCAGTTCTGCGCTGACATACATTCTGTGTTACAGTGTAGTATGCCTGTCAGTGCTGCGCTGACATACATTCTGTGTTACAGTGTAGTATGCCTGTCAGTGCAGCGCTGACATACATTCTGTGTTACAGTGTAGTGTGCCTATCAGTGCTGCGCTGACATGCATGCTGTGTTACAGTGTAGTATGCCTGTCAGTGCTGCGCTGACAGGCATTCTGTGTTACAGTGTAGTGTGCCTGTCAGTGCTGCGCTGACATGCATTCTGTGTTACAGTGTAGTATGCGTGTCAGTGCTGCGATGACATGCATTCTGTGTTACAGTGTAGTATGCATGTCAGTGCTGCGCTGCCATACATTCTGTGTTACAGTGTAGTATGCCTGTCAGTGCTGCGCTGCCATACATTCTGTGTTACAGTGTAGTGTGCCTGTCAGTGCTGCGCTGACATGCATTCTGTGTTACAGTGTAGTGTGCCTGGCTTCTACTGCAAATTTCACAGGTAATGCTCCTGTGCTCATGTCATCACCACTATGATGTATTATTACATTAGTTTGTAGGTAAACAGTACAGTTCTCATGAAGTAGTACGTTTATGGTATGGCTATTAATCTGACATGCCACATAGTAGCATCCCTGGAGTCAGTGTATTATATTGCAGTATATGAGTGATCAGGCTAATAGAAATTCAACCACCTAAAAAATAAAAAGTAAAAAAAAAAAAAAGTTTATAAGGATATAACAACACTACTCTAGGAAAAAACACACTGAAGACCTCAATCTGCGAGCCATAACTGATGGAAGTCACTCTGTAAGACGCTTCATAGTCAGGCGGTCATAGACGGTCAATCATGTCTGGACACCAATGTCTTCCCTGGAGATAACCTAGCTTATCGTTAGAGGTTACAAAATTCCTCATAAATGGTTAATCATGTCAAAATAAATAATTATTACACTAGATGCTGTGAGAATGTCCAGGAGAGATCACCCTTATAGTATAACATTCCTATTTACTAATGTTTGTTTTTTAATTACAAAAGTGCATTTGAGTCACTTTGTTTTACCCCTCTCTGCTGTCATTCCGTTTCAACTTCTAAAAAAAAACAATGCAGATGACAGCACTGGTAAAAATTCTCAAACTCTGATGGTTTTCTAAATACAACTAATTATATGTTGGCATATGGCAGTGATGCAAATAGGTAGTTTAGAATTACGAATCCATCTTTATTGTTTTAATTACTGAATTCTTAAGGTGGCCATACACATTATATAGCTATCCAAAAATTGGCAGTTTGGACGTCCGCAAAAAGCTGCTTTGTGCAGTCATCTAAATAACCTGTAGAAGGTTATTGTTACATGACCTCTGCAGGTCCTCAAGCCAAAGGAGTGTAAGCTGCAAAGTGGGACTGACCTGGGGTCTCAACATTAGTTTATAAAGTCTGTATTTAGGGGGGTATGACTTTAATTGTCACTGTATTCTGCATAAATCAATATTACAGGTGACTATAAGAAACTCTGTAATATATCATATCAGAGAAAATGCATTTGTCTCCCTTAGCAGCTCACTTCATGTAATCTGATCTATTAGGGAGCTGGTAGTCTGTCCTGTCTCTCAAACTGATTTAGGTCAGAATGTTAGTTTAGGAGAGTTGAGTTGAATGTCTGAATGAATAGTCTGATGTGCTGGGGTAGTGAGTTCTAGAGCATGGGGGATGCACGGGAGAAATCTTGTAGGCAATGGTGTGAGGAACAGACAAGAGGATAACAAAGTAGGAAGTCTTGTGAGGATTGGAGATTACATGAAGGGATGTATCAGAAAAGCTGGTCAAAGATAGTAAGAATAGGTGACAGATTGTGTACAGCCTTATATGTGTATGTTGGTATCTTGAAATAAATTCACTGGGCAATGGGGAGCCAGTGAAGGGAATGGCACTATGGAGAGGGTTCTCCAGAGAGAGGGTTCTGAGAGGTGGATTAACCAGGCAGCAGTGCTGAGGATAGCTTGGAGGAGTGGGATAGAGCTAGAAGGGAGGCCACAATGGAGGATGAAGCTGTAGTCCAGACGGGTGATGACAAGAGCGTGCACTGCCAATTTAGTTGACTCAGGGGTGAGGAAGGTGCGAATATGAGACATATTCTTCAGTTGAAAGTGGAAGGTGAAGGTAACGGTTTAGATGTATGATTTAAAGGACAGGACCGAATCAAATGTAACAACACAACAGACCTGTGAGACTGGAGAAAGCGTTGTGCTGTAAACTGTAATGGATAGGTCTGGTGGGGGGGTTGGCTGATTGACTTGTGGGAAGGATGATGAATTCTGTTTTCCCCATGTTGAGTTTTAACCATTAGGATACTGGAGTTTTTTTGTGTTTTCATTTTTCTTCCCGATCTTCCTTGAGCCATAACTTTTTTTATTTTTCCGTTCACATATCCATACTTTTTTTTGGGACAAGTTGTACTTTCTAATGCTAATATACAATGTAGTGTGAAGCGGGAATTCTCTAGGTCAGTACGATTACAACGATACTACATATGTAAATTGTTTTTTTACATCACCATATTCTGCCCCCTTAACTTTTTTATAGTTATATTTACTGAGCTGTGTGGGGGCTCATTTTTTGCAGGACGATAGGTAGTTTTTATTGATACCATTTTGGAGTGTGTGTGACTTTTTGATCACATTTTATTACATGTTTTTGGGTAAGAGAAACAATGAAAAAATGGCAAATCGGCCATTTTGACCCCTTTTCCGTTCCGCCATATGCCGTATTGGAAAAATATTTATATATATATATGTTACGAGCGTTTTCAGATGCGGTGATGCCCATGATGTTTATATTTTTTTGTTATTTATGTATTTATTTTTTATTCTATGCAAAGGGGGGTGATTTAAATTTTTATATTTTTTTAATATATATATTTTTTTTGTACAGTTTTTTTTAAACTTTTCTTTATGATACTGGTATTTTTTTTATTCTGAACCATCATGGTTCTTATAGATCCATGAAGAGAGCAAAATTGCTCACTTCTTATTACTTTCTGCTGGCCAAAGTAAGAATTGCAGCTTCAATACCATGGGTCTCTTCAGAGAGATCCAGCGTATTGAAACCAATTACCAGCATCTTCATTGGGCGCAGAGCTTTTGAGCTTTTAGACGCCGTGATCACGGCATTTAAAGGCTTTAATGATCGCGTTCCTGTAATAATGCCGAACGCGATCATTAAAGCCTTTAAATGCCGTGATCACGGCGTCTAAAAGCTCAAAAGCTCTCTCGGTCATTAGCTGTGGGTCTGTGCTGTTTAAAACATCGGACACCCGCTGGCCATGGCACCCGCTGCATGCGTGAGCGGGTGCCAAGTCTACCCATGGAAAAACGTAGGATGCCCAGGACAGAGCCTTAAGGACACCAACACAGACAGGGCAAGATGAGGTATATGAATGGGAAATGCTGAAAGTTCTGTCTGTGAGGTACAAGGAGATCCAGAAGATGGCCAGGTCTCTCATGCTGGGGTAAGAGAGGGTTTGCAATAGCAGAGAGCGATCAGCTGTGTCAAAGCCAGAGGACAGGTCAAGAAGGAGGAGAACAGAGTAATGACATTTAGCTTTGGCAAAATCGGGTTAGGGCAGTTACAGTTGAGTGATTGGGATGGAAGCTGGATTGTAAGAGATTAAAGAGTGAGTGGAATGAGAGGTGGGAAGACAGTTCAAGATGGACATGTTGTTCTAGGAGTTTTGATGTGAATTGGAGTAGTGAGGTGGGGCAATAGCTGGATAAGAAGGTTGGTTCCAGGGAGGGCTTCTTGAGTATGGGTGTGATGGTGACACCAGTGGCCAATGATAGGTTGAAGAGGTTGGTTAGGATAGGGATAACTATAGTGGTTAGGTTAAGGCCTCATTCTCACATCCGAAAACCCAGCCTGCTGTCCTGCTGAGTGCACGAGCGCACGGCGTCATTGGTTGCTATGAAACAATGACGCCGTGTGCTCGTCCACTCAGCAGGATGGCAGGCCGGGTCTTCACGGACCGTGGTCCATGGATGTGTGAATGAGGCCTAAGGATGAGGTGGGAGGGGATTGGGTCAAGGGCACAGATGGTGAAGTGTGATTTGGAGATTAAGGTGGAAGGCTTATTTACAACCTTAATGGTGGTAAATTGGGTAAAGTGGGAACAGAACCAAGTGGCTGTGTAGGGATGTGGAGACTGTTGGTTGAGGCTCTCTCAGATTTTGTCAATTGTTTGGAGTTATGGGAAAGAGACAATATATGAGTAATGACATATTCCTGTTTAGAAGAGGAGAGTACAGACTTCAAGTTGAGAATAGCTTGTTTGTATGTCATGAAGTCCTCCTTGGAGTGTTCTGCAGCCCTGAAAGCATGTCTTCGTTTTTTTTCTGGTAAGTGTGCCAGGGTTGTCGACTGACGAGTTCTGCTGTGTGTGAGAGGGGCGACAGGGTCAAGGACTGAAGTAATTGTGGTGTTGTAGAAAACAGAGGCTGTATCAGTATCATGAAGGGAAGATATGGTGGACAGAGGAGAGATGTTTGGGGTTCCCACAAGGGTATGCTAGATGGAGAGATTGTCTCACTGAAATAAACACGTTTGGTTAACATTTTTCTAATTTGTAGGGTCAACTTAAAGGGGTTTTCCAGGACTTACCTATTGATGATCTCAGGTTAAGTCATCAATATCAGATTGGTATGGGTCTGACTCAACCCCCTAGCAGATCACACTGTACAGGACCTAAATGTAAAAACTAAGCATTCATTTGCATTCACTCCATAGAGAGTGATTACATCATTGTGCAGTTGGCATGATACATCACATCTATTTATGGTGCCATTGTTTATGTGCCAGATGGTAGGGCCCAGTTTTGTACAACCCCTGCAACCCCTATAGCAAATCATTTGCTAAAAAAATAAAAAAGATGAAACAAGACTTGAGGTGGAGTAAGATCTACAGTCAGCCTGAAAGAAGTACAATACATCTTCATTGTATCAAACAGCAGAGAGCAGCTCAAGACATTTGGCCCCATGGCATTCATTTTTGAATAGTATACAATTACAGGCAAAGCACAATACCGAACAGAAAAAAACAGACAAAATAATTTAAATAAGGGCTCGTTTACATCACCACTATTATTTTCCGTTCTGTTGTAGGAGCAGAAGAAAGGAAATAACGGAAGTGCTGGATTGGACACATAACTGACAAGAATGGAACTGAACAGATCTCATTGACTATAATGGGATCCATTCAGTTTCCGTTCTGGAGAACATTTTTTTAGCAGTGAAAAAAGTCCAGCATGCGGGACTTTTCTCTCTGATATTTTTAATGAACACACTCTAAGGCCTCATGCACATGAACGCATTTTCTCTCCGTGTCCGTTTCATTTCAATGGGTCCGCAAAAAAAATTAAACGGTTAAGTTACTCCGTGTGCATTCTGTTTCCACATGTCTGTATGTCCGTTCCTCAAAAAAATAGAACATATCCCATTATTGTTCACATTACGGAAAGAGGCCAGCTGTTCCGCAAAATACAGAATGCACATGGATGTCATCCGTATTGTTTGCAGATCAGTTTTTTGCGGACCACAAAACACATGCGGTCGTGTGCAAGAGCCCTAAGACCACTTTACATGGTCGGTAGAAGCAAAAACCAGGAGGTACAAATCCTTCCAAGATACGTTCTCCCTGTAGCTTCCACTCCTGGTTCTGTCTTACAGATACTGATGAAAAATACGAGAATATGCCCAGTTACTAAGTTGCCTTACTTTTCCTTTTATATGACTATGCATAAACCATAATAAAAAGAAGCCAGTTGATATTAATTTCTTTTCCTTTGGCCACTATTTTCAAAACCTTGTGGTGGCACGTGGGTGACGTCACATCCTGTGATCATGCATGACACACCACAGCTGTTAGACTGCAGTCATATCTCACTGGATGGCACATTACCCGCTGCTGCATTTTTACATGCGGACACAGGGTTTTTCACCACTATGCACATTAATTAGACAGAACAAAAATCTGCCTATTCCCTAAGATCCCTTTAGTCTGAATTCAAGCTGGCCATACACATTAGAAAACATATTGGCTGAACCCACTGATTTCGGCGAGAGAGGCTGACCACTGAGTGTGGGGCCCCCGGACTCTCCCCTGAGGCAAGATATTGGGTGAGATAAGGATCAGGCAGTTGGCTGTCAACTGCATTTTGTTCTCCTCAGATCTTGGGGATCCTTACCTCTCTCCGTTCAGGCCACATGCACATTAGAGAGAATTTATGTGTATGAGGAGGTTACTTGTTCAATCGACTGCCATCTGATGTGCATGGCCAGCCTCACCCATATACTGTAGTTTATGAGTGGGTACAAAAAAAAGAGGTCCTTTCATAATACATTTCCTCTTCTGCAGTTACTCCAAAAAAAAACAAAAAACTGTATGTAAGAATCCCGTCTAAAGGTCTAAAAACGCAATCACCAAAACTTTCCATAGAGGAACATAAGACGGTGGAGTCTACAAATAATTAGAATACAATACAAATCCCTCGGTTCTAGAATGTAATAAACAGTATAAAGATTACTAGTCAGTCTAATCATACACATAATAGAGGAGAGAACGTCTACACAAAGGCACAGAGAATGCAAAGTTACACAATGCAGCTAAGATGTGGGAAGGCGATGTGCAATGCGTATAGCATTCATTCTCTACATGAGGTCCATGTAATAAGGGTGGCATGTACATGTATGCAAGATGCCAGCTGCCGAAATATCCCCATCTTCATCCATGTCTGAGACACCACATCCATAGCACATGAAATAGCAGCTGAGGAGTGCAGAAGCAACAGGGAGACCAGGGCACTGAATGCACCACTGCATGGGCATATGCACAGGCTGTATACCAATAGCTGCCCATCACCCAGCCATCTACCTCCATTACATGGGCAATGCGTGACACACAAGCGGCAATCTCCCCTCTCATCCAACTCACCTCTGCCTGTGTCCCCAATGATACATCACCCTCATCCCCGTGCCCCTCCCTTTGCAGAGGTTCCCTGGTACCTGAGGTAGTAGGCAGAGATCTGCAGGAGACAGGCAGACAGAATGGTGCCAGCCTTTTGTTGCCTGGTACACTGAGCTGACAGTCTGTCTTCCTCCTTCCTACAACTCCCTCCCCCAGATTTGGCTGGTGAAGATGTGAGCATCCCCGGGCTGTGCTCTCGTCTGCAGCTCCTGTGTGTGATGTTGGTGGCACACTCCATGCGACTGAGGCTGTGTGAAGTCCACCCACCAGCTGGAGTCACCAGTTCCACCAGTGCAGGGGGCAGTTGGGAGTCCCTGTGTCTCCTGAGCAGTGACGGAATTCCCCGCGCTGCCCCTGGGCACCCCCTCAGGTCCCCTTCTTACCTCTCCCCTCAGTCTGGACCTGTCATCCCGCTCTCGTGCTCTGTGTTGTACCTAGCTCCAGTCTAGCTTCTCTCCCCCTCCCCCGTTACCTCTATGTGTCCCTGTCATACGCAGCAGCCACACATAGGGTTCCCTTTTCCCCAGAGGGAGGGGATGAACTGTCTGTGTCCCCAGTGGGTTTCCTTCCCTCACTCCCCTCCCCTCCCTGCACTGAATAAATTGGGGGGGGGGGGGGCCGTGCCCGGGGGTGTATTGCCCCTCTGTGTGTGTGGCACACGTGCACTGTATGTGCTGGCATGTGTCGCCGGATTCCTATTCATTACACTGCTAGGAGCTGTTGTCATGGTAACAGAGTAACCAGGAAATCACGACGTTCGCAGGCAGCACAATGTGTCAGGCGGTTGGGGGTGTTGAGGGAAGAAGGGCTTATAACATGGCGCTCTGATGCATGTCTGCTGCTGGTCAGTCACGCAGAGGTCCAGGACACCCATAGCCCATGCCCACCTCATGTGCTTGTGTGTGGGCACAGTGAAAAGTAAATTTCCCTAACTGCAGCATGTAACTGCGCCTGTGTAGGTGTCAGGGCTGGCAGATATGGCAGCTGGCACCCACTTCATGTAGGGTAGTTTTATCTCCTGAGCTTAGAAAGGAGACCCTGGGCATTCCTCTCATTAACATTGCTGGAAGGCACCTGCCTAAAGACACAAGCTAGGGCAGTGCTGGAAAAACTGGCACTCCAGCTGTGGTGAAACTACAACTCCCAGCATGCTCCATTCATTTCTAAGGAGTTCTGCGAACAGCCAAGCAATTGTGCATCTAGGGAGTTGTAGTTTCACCACAACTGGAGTGCCGGAGGTTAACCACCACATTGCTAAGCTAAGACATTGGTAATGGCTGGGCACCTGCCCTCTGGGAGGCAGTGAACTGGTGCTGCCTGCCTAGGAAATAGCAGCATAGCCTCATCAAGGGACCTGGGGGCCCACTGGTGCACCTGGCCACGGGATCACGGGATCCCCCTGGCAGCAGCACCGGTGCGAACTGAGGAAGCGGATACAGTTGAATACAATGGTGAAGCAGGGAGCGATCAGTGACATCATCACGCCTGCTGAAGTCAGAGATCTGCACTGTTCATCGTGGGAACCTGGGTTTGGTGAATATGCCCTGTGTGGGCACACAGCAGCGTTCTTTACACTGTATAAAGGGCACATGTAGGGGAATTATACTGTGTGAGAGGTGCATCAAAGAGCATCATACTGTATGGGGCCACATACTGTAAGTGGCGTCATAGTGTGTTGGAGGCACATAAGGGAGCATTATTCTGTATAGACGGGCACATAAGGGGGTCACCATATTAGTGGAGTGATGGAGCAGAACGTAGCAGTGCTATGGGTGGAACTTACAGGGTGGAGCTTAGTGGTGCGACAGGGGCCCCCAGATATAACTTTGCTTGGGGTCCCAGAAATGGCAAGTGTGTCCCTGGGGATATGTCACTTTATAACATGGGAATACCTGTTTAACGGGAGTCTTTTACCTGTTTTTCACCAATATAACTAACAGCAGTGCCCCACAGAAGATTACATACACATCTCAGACATACATGTGCGCACTGTGTGTCTGTATTACATGTCCAGGAAAAGCACTTTTATTCTGCAGGAAAACGGCTCTCAAGTGCCCAGCTGAAAGTGAAACTAAAAACAGCTTTCTCTCTCAACTCGATTTCTAACAGCTATATCTTCTGATATACTGGATATAATGCTGTGATTTTGGTATCATTTGAAAGCTTGGAATGCCAGCTTTCATAGAAGGTCATTTTTCTATCTGCTACCAATCTCAAGATATGAGCAGCTAAATCATCCCTCCCCTCTTCAGTCTGGTTTGCTTTGGGCACTTGCAGCAGCAGAGCTGGGCACTTAGGAGCTGTTTTCCTGCAGAATAAAAGTTCTTTTCCTGGACATGTAATACAGACACACAGTGCACACAGGTATGTCTGCGATGTGTCTGCAATCTTCTGTGGGGCAATGCTCTTAGTTATATAGGTAAAAAACGGGTGAAAGACTCCCTTTAAGCAATGATGGCTAGTCATTCCATAAACAGTACCAGCCAGACTTCCTCCATACACATTTATGGACAGCAGAGGCGTAACCAGGATTCAGCAAGTTCCCTCAGGTTCTCCAGATCCGGTTGTTTAAATTACAGTGGCAGCTGGAGATGAGCGCTTCCATTCTATAGTTTAGCTCCTTAGGTTTTTTAAAAGTTGGGTTGTATGTGTGTGTATTGTATATGTGGTGTATTTATGTATGTGTACCATGTGTATAGTGTATTTATATGTGTGTTGCATATATGTGATGTATATGTAAACATGTGTCGTGACGCGCACGTCCACTGTTGATAAAAATGTGAATCCCAACCCTGGGCAACCCTGGGCATAACTACCACCACAGCAGCCATTGCGGCTGCGGGACCCAGGTTTCCGGGGGCCCAGGCAACTCTGTCTTCCATGTAGTGTCCAAGCTAATATCTGCTGTAACTGCTTCAGAAAGAAGGTGCCCTCTCTTCTCAGACAGGAGGTCCCACTTATTGAAGTGGCCTGTGTGCCCTGCTGCATTCACGTTCCTCTCCTCATACTGTTCCACAAGTCCATGTAGAACCAACTGCTCAGTCAGAACAAGACAGAGGGAGCCTGCTGTCCACGTATATATGTGTCTGTGTATATGAGACCATATGGCAGCGTGCACCTGCACATTGGGAGGTTTTGACTGACCCACTTTTTCTTTGCAGTCTGCACTGGAGGTGTGGCTGACTCCATTGGTCTTGCACTCCTGAATAGCCTGTGTGCCCCTAGTCCAGTGGTGGCGAATCTATGGCATGGGTGCCAAAGGGGGCGCTCAGAGCCCTCTCTATGGGCACCCGCACCCTGGTAAAAGTCTATGGTGTACCAGTATGTCTTAGTTTTTTCCTGCCATTCATCAGTGCAGGAACAGCACAGGCAGCGATCATTTTTGCACTATTTAGTAAGAGAAAAATATTGAAGTGTATAAATATGCAGGAAAAATGGATCTTTTACGCAATGAACCATAAGTGTCCCTCTCTGAACGTTCAAAAAGTTGGGAGGTATGGCTAAGGCTACTTTCACACTAGTGGCAGGGGTGTCCGGCAGGCTGTTCCGGCGGGTGACATGTTGTAGTTTTAGTCCGGCCGCCTCTCGGCATGTTTGCCGTGCTGTGGCCAGAACTCCGGCCTGTCCCCATTATAGTAAATGGGGAAATGGCGTAATTCCGGCCGCACACATGCACTAGCAGCAGCACGGATCCGGCAGGCTGTTCACCCGCCTGACAGACACCCCTGCCACTAGTGTGAAAGTAGCCTTAATGATTAAGTACATGGAAGATATACTATATTGGTATTCAGGTTAAATTTCTGTGTTGGCACTTTGCAATAAATAAGTGGGTTTTGGGTTGCGGTTTGGGCACTCAGTCTCTAAAAGGTTGACCATCAATGCCCTAGGCTGATTTTAATTAACGCAAATATAAAGCTGTAGCCTGCTCTCCCTTCATTCATTGGAAGCAGTCTGGCACCAGGAGAGGTGAGGTATAGAGTGGGCTTGGCATGCATGTTGGACCTGCTTTCCCTGGATTTAGTGGAGGTCATTATGGCATCAAAAACGGCAAAAGGCAGAGTGGACCCAGCATGCACGTGGAACCTGCATTCCCATTTACCTGAGTTTTATGGTGGCCGTTATGGCACATAACAGGTAATTAGAGATGAGCGAATCGATTCGTCGATTCGTATCAAATCTTGGGAATTTTTAGCTGCGAATCCGAATATTAGGTGATTCGCTTCGGCTTTGTACGCATTCGATACGTAGTTTGTCCTATAAATTAAACGCTATTGCTACGTATAAGTTACTCTATACGCTGTTGCGTACTAATTCAATTCATTAGCGATGCAGACTCCTCCCTGGTAGCTCTGCCCCCTTCTCCAGCGTGCGAGGAAGACGAGGCAACTCAGGAAATTAAGATGGCGACACAGCGAGGCCCTGACTGGGGAGGCATGGTGTGGGGCACTGACCCCTATGAGGAGAAGGAACCAGAGGAGATCTAAGTCTCTCAATATGTCCAGCAGCCTAAGAAGTCGGTTGAGGTGCCCACTGAGGTGTTCACTCCACTGGCTGACATGGCGGAGGTGGCAGGAGTTCCCGCTCCACCGCGGAAGGACTACTCCCTTCGGCAAAATTCAATGGTCCCCGAGGCTGTCACCCGGAACGCCCTGATCCTCTGGGAATACAAAAAGTTGGTAGAGGAGTGGGTTGTGTAGGTTTTGGAGCACCCACGGTCCGGTGACCCTAAGCTGGAGCGCCGAAGGGGTACCGTTATTTGGTTCAGTGTGGAATGGGGAGTAGGTTTTATCGGCGATGAGGAGACAGCGGAAGAATTATACGTAAACCGCCGTTCTGTAAAGCGGCCATATCTTCCGCCCGTCCGCCACAATCTCCACGTAGGGGATTACGTAGAGTATACCCCTATGAAGAGCCTCCAGGCCGCACAGTCCGCCGCTCGTGGAAGACCGTTACCAGAGCCCTTAGAGCCGGAGATTCTGTCACCTTGTATGCCGGCGGGAGGATCTGGCCACTACAAGGTAATTGGCAAGGCCCAAGTTGCCATGGCCCTTGCCAGTGTGACCGCCCGGTCACTACCAAGACCATCCCTGAGAGGTCGGTGGGGGTCTGCTGCCGCAGCCAGTGTCGCTTTCATGAGGCAGGAGCGCCCTCTCATGTCTTTTAGCTCCAGCAGCAGTGAAGAGGACCTGCTGGCCCTTAAGTAAGGATCCTGCAGCTTTTATGGGAGCCACAACGTGGACTTAGGCCCCATTCACACGACCGTATGTACATTTCCGCATCTTATCCGCAACCATACGGACTCATTCATTTTTCCATAGGAGAAAAAAAATGCGGAATGCACACAGTGTGCATTCCGCATCCCATATCTCACGGAAGTTCCCCTGCAAAAAAATAAAACATGTCCTATACTTGGCCACAAAATCACGTCCGTAGCCCCATTAAAGTCAATGGGTCCACAAAATTGCGGAACACTACGGAAGACTTTCCATATGTTTTCCGTTCCATTTTTATACGGATCACGGAATACATACGGTCGTGTGAATGGGGCCTTAACCTGAAGGGTGAACACTAGTTGGCGTTTGTTTTTATTTTTGTTGCCCTGCGTTTGTCCTCATCCAGATGGACATGGATTGTTAGGACCCCCCCTCCCATCAAAAAGAAAGTTTTAACCAAGTTGCGCATACGTGCTCCTCATCCCTTTTTTCCCCCTTTTCAGGTTATTGGGGACCCCCTTGAAAGAGGGTTTTTTTAAGGAACCTTTGCTGCTATTTTTTACCCATTTGGATTACAATTTTACCTATGTGGATTACAAATTGCAACTGAGTTTGGGACTCTGCTCCAGTTCTATGACAAACGTCAGAAGAAAAGAGACTTAAACGGGTCCGTGAGCATACTAGGTAGGTGATATTTAAAATTTTTACATTATACCTATAATGTATTTGCACTATATTGTTTGCACTGGAATGTTTGCACTAATGTTTTTACCTTTCAGCAACGTTTTCAATTATGTTGCCCATTGTGTGTATTTCTTTACAGGTACCGCAATGTGTCCTCATATTCACTTTATTGTATTGTGGACGATTGTACTATGCCCATAGCCAGATAGACAGCACCTTACTTGTTCTACCTCAAATATACTGTACATACTGCCTCTGAGGGCGATTTCAGATATGACCATTTACGCTGGATCTGGCCCGGGGTCCGCAAGGTGTCAAAACGATGGTGCAAGCCTCGGATCACCTGCTGGATCACCTCCTTTTTATGCTGGTTCGGGTTGCGGTGTGTGCCATCGTAAATTGTAATCCTGGCGATCCATCAGCCGGACTATGTATTTCAGCTGTGCAGCAGAGCTAAATGATGAGGATCATCTGGATGCCATTTTCGAATATTCACTCTGCCTCTCAGGAGTGCACGCCGCGTCTTCTCGTCGTACGTGCCTGTGTATTATGTAATCGCGTAGACAATAGTACGCTGAGGATTCGTAAGCTATTTGTACACTCATGCATACGTCTTCTAAGAAGTTTCATACAATTTTTAAATGAACGTTCGTTATTAGTGCGCGAATGTTCGCTAATAGCACATAATAATGTATATTTTGTACGCAAATACAACAAATCTATTAGTCGAATATATGAATCTTAGGAAAAGTTTGGCGAATGTTCGGCGAATAATTTTTTGAATGATTCTCTCATCTCTACAGGTAATATTTAGTGTTAGGTTCCTGTCCTATAGAGATCGCCTTGCCAGTGGCGGACAGGCACAAATCATGTACAAAATGTATTTGCCAAGAATCTCATATTTATAAAATGAGCGTAGCACTAGCCCCAGAATATTTTCAATAATGATGGCATTATTGTACGTTATTTGTATTTGCAGAGTGCTCTTCTGTTCAAAAGGGCTTTGACAAAGCACCGAAAGGACAAAATCTAAGTCCCAAGGAGGGGAAAGAGGTCTTAGGCAAGCATGAAGCCTAGACGCGCCAGTCAAAAATCTTCTGACCCAAGATGATCTGCTAACCTAACATCAAAAAAAATAACTCAGAGCAGACACCTGAACTTTAAGGGTAGCAGCCTTCAAATTTTTGTCTAATCCTGCCTGCAAAAATTCAAGGATTTTAGGAATATCAGGCGGATTCAAGGGGTCAGGCTCATAACCCAAGAATTTAACAAAGGTATTCCACACCTTAAGGTATTTCTTAGCTGTAACTGGCTTTTTACTGGTTAGAAGAGTAGAAACTACCGAATGAGATAATCCCCTCCGGAACCAAACTTGTCTATTAACATCCAGGCTGCTAATTTTAGAATTTCCGGACTGGGATGGAAGAAGGGACCCTGCCTCAGGAGGTCTTCCCTGATTGGCAGATGCCAAGGGGGAAGAAATGCCAGCCTTAGAATAATCGAAAACCAGGCCTTCTTGGGCCAATAAGGGGCAACTAAGATTATGGCTGCCGCTTCCTTCTCCACTTTACTCAACACTCTGGGCAGAAGACAAAAGGGTGGAAAGGCATAACCCTTTTCTCTGCTCCAATCCTGTGCCAGAGCGTCTAGGGCCAGAGGACCATCCCATCTCTCTACCTTCCTGTTGTTCTTGGAAGCAAAGACATCTATAGAGGGGCGACCAAATTTCTCCACTATCTGTAGGAACACCTCTTCGTTTAGGCCCCACTCCCCCTGCCTTAGGGAAGTACGATTTAAAAGGTCCGCCGCCCAATTTTCCTTTCCTTTTAGGTGGACAGCTGACAATGACAGTCTCCTCTCCTCTGCAACAGAAAAAAATTTGCTTTGGCAACTTCAGGAGGGAGGGATTCCTTGTACCCCCCTGATGATTTATATATATCACGGTTGTGGCGTTGTCCGTGCAAAGGGAGATATTCCTATCTACTACTAATGGAAGGGCATCCTGTAGTGACATTAGGATGGCTTTTAACTCCCTGAAATTTGAGGATTTGTTCCTCGTTTGAAGGTCCCATCTGCCCTGCCAAGCTCTTCCCTGTGAGTGAGCTCCCCACTCCCAGGAGCTGGCATCCGTCTTCAGAATGATCTGATCTTGCATAGTCCAATGCATACCCCTGCTTAGATTTGACGGATCCATCCACCAAAGCAGAGAAACACGAGCTTGAGAAGTCAAGTGGAACTTTTCCTCTAAAGAATTGGGGGAGCCATCCCAGACCTCCAATATGTTTGCCTGGAGATTCCTCGAATGGTTTTGGGCATATGCTACTGCTGGAATGGTCGAGGTCACAAGACCTAACACAGACATTGCCAGTCTGACCATACACAGGTAGGATAGAAATAGCTGTTCGACTTACTGAAAGACATGTTCTTTCTTTTTTGTAGTTAGAAAGTTCTTCTCCTGGATTGAGTCCAGCAGGACCCCCAAGAAAACACATGTTTTGGCCGGGATGACACTTGACTTGGCCCAGTTTATCTTCCAACCTAGCTCTTTTAGTGTTGTGCACATCAAATCTGAGCTCGATACCAGACCTTCTCTTGATTGGAAAAAGACAAGGAAGTTGTCCAGGTAAGGAACTAACGGTACTCCCTTTAATCTCAGAAAAGCAGTCACCTCTGCCACTACCTTGGTAAATAACCTCGGGGCTTGGGAAATTCCAAACGGAAGGGCAGTATATTGAAAATGGATGCACTGCCCCTTTATCCATACTGTGGTTCTTAAAAACTTCTGGGATGATTGATAAATAGGTATATTATAGTAGGCGTCCTCTAGGTCTATATTCGCCATCCAACAATCCTTTGAAAGGAGATTCATGGTCGACTTTAAAGTTTCCATGCAAAATTTCTTGTATTTGAGTGACTTGTTTAACTTCCTTAAGTTCAGAATAACCCGGTAGGAGCCACTCGGCTTCTTCACCATGAATAACGGAGAGTAGAACCCCTTTCCCATTTCCTCTCTTGGGACAGCACATACTACCTTTTTTGAAAAAGGGTTAACATTTCTGACTCCAGAGCCTCCCTTCTTATGGGATCTGAAGGAGGACTGGGGCAAACAAAAAAGTCCTGTGGAAGAGAGGCAAACTCTATCTGGTATCCATTTCTTATGACGTTTAAAACCCATTTGTTCTGGGTGATTATATTCCAGGCCGGAAGAAAAGCTGTTAATCTTCCCCCTACCTGAAGCCCGGCGTCATTGCTGCTTATCTTTTGTTCTATTTTCTTGAGACTTGAACAAAAACCCCAAAGATTTTCTAGGGAACCCTGAGCCCCTCTTATCTGACTGCTTCCTCCCCTGTTTTCTGAAGCTATTACTGGACCTACGAAAAAAAGGCTTCCTCTGAGGAAGGGGAAACCCCTTCTTCTTATCAGAGGCCCTATCCAGAACTTCATCCAGGGACAGCCCAAACAGCCTAGACCCTACACACGGTACAGCACACAATCTGGCTTTTGAACCTTGGTCCCCCTTCCAGGATCTTAACCAAATAGCTCTTCTAGCAGCGTTGGACATTGCTGCCACTCTAGCGGAGAACCTAACTGAATCAGTGGAGGCATCAGCTAGGAAGTCTGCAGCCTTAATAAACGTTGGCAGAGATGAAAGAAGCTCTTCCCGGGGAGTCTTATCTTTAATATAGGCTTCTAGCTGACCTAACCAGAGCTTAAGGGATCTGGACACCCAAGATGCTGCAATTGCCGGTCTAAGACTTGTAGAGGCGGATTCCCAGGCCCTTTTAAGGTAAGTATCCGCTTTTTGTATCTAGGGGGATCAGCCAAAGAACCTAGATCTTCGAAAGGGAGGGCAGATCTTTTCGCAATTTTAGCTACTGGAGTGTCAACTGTAGGGGCTTTATCCCAAACCTCGGTCACCGCATCTTCAAACGGGTACTTTCTCTTAACAGAAGAAGGGATAAAGAATTTCCATTTCCATTCCTTTTTAATTAAAGAATCCATATTCTTATGGACTGGAAATACTCTACGAAGCTTAGGCGCCAATCCCTCAAAAACCTGATCCTCCACGGATTTAGGCTGCTTAAAGTCCTCCAGCTGCATGGTAGCTGTCACCGCCTTTAAAAGCAACTCGGTGTCCTCTACCGGAAAGAGGGGTCTCCCTGCAGTTTCATCCCCTGAAGAAGACTCGTCCCCAGAAACATATTGACTGGACAGGACCTCCCCTTCAGAGACATCAGACTCTGTATCACCTTCCCTCACAGGTCTTTCCGGGGAACATGGCCGGGTTCTCTTCAAAGATTTAAGAGAAGATTTGACTTCAGATCTGACAAGGGCTTTAATGCTTTTTGAAAGGGACTGAGACTCCTCCATTACAAGCCTGTCCACACACCCCTGACATAACGGCCTTGAATAAGCAGCAGATAAAGGGATTTTACACCCACTGCACTCCTTATGCTTCATCTTACATGACACCTTCTTAGGGGTTTTTGCTACCTAAAATACATAAATAGACAACAATCCCCACATTAAAGATGGATCTCACCAAACAGCAGATGTGTCACACCAGTCCTCGCCACTATACCGGACTTGGGGGTCTCGAGGACTCCAATGGGTCGGCGCGTCCACCGTCTCCAGGATCCATCAATTTTCACCCAGGATACGGCCCACCCAGCTGCATGCCAGACTTGAACAGGCTGGCTACCACCTTCTGTGCCAATTTATAAAGCCCCACGGCCTCCCTTTTAATCCCGTAGGCCCTTCCACACAATTCGGAGGCCGGGCCCGAACTCCCACCCATGCGACTGGAAATGACGACAGACGCCACCCATCACTTCCGGTTCACCAGCGCATGCGCAGAACCACCGCCGCCATCTTAGAAGCTCAAGCCCTGCCACCCGACCGCCTGAACACGGCCACAGCAGCCCCCCTTGCGAAAGAGAGGAGACAGAAGGGAGGGTAGACTCGGCCGCTGCTTCCAGAGAAGCCTTACGCCACCTGGGACCTGCCCCATTACGGTAAGTAGACCCAGGCAATCCCACAGCCCCAGTGAACCAACTCCAAAGCAGGCTAGATGCGAATAACGCCACCTAGAACTTCCCATCCGGAGGACAGGAAACCTAACTGAAGTGTGGTAGGGGTGTGAACCTTTTTATATCTTAGCAGGTTTCCTGTCCTGGATGGGAGGTCCTATGTCACAAGGGTGCCGTCATGGGTGAAGGGAAAATGATAAAAAAAACATCTCTAAAGAGTTTGGACTCAACCAATCCACAATCAGATTGTATAAAAACAGAAGGACATCAAGAATAATTTTACCCTCCCTAGGAGTGGTCAACAAAAAAGATCATGCCAAGCAGGGGCGGACTGGGAACTTAAAGTGGCCCTGGAAAAAAATACTAAAAGTGGCCCCGTTTTGTAGTTGGGTCCAAATTGATGGAAGGCAGGGCCGGCAATACCATATTGTCGCACATTATATCACCCCAACAGAGCCAAATACCACAGTCCATCACAAAATACATCCCAAAAACATCCAATGGCCGGATGTGAGGAGGGACCAGGCGGCCCCCTGGTCATCGGCCCACCGGGAAATTTCCCTGTAAGGTCTATGGCCAATCCGCCCCTGATGCCAAGAGCAAGGTATGTAGTAGTCTGTAAGGTAAGTAACCCAAGGTACCCTCTAAGCAACTTAAGGCCTTTCTCACACCAGTTAATGTTCATAAGTCCACCACCATAAGGACACTGAACAACAATGGTGTGCATGACAGGATTGCAAGGAGAAAGCAGCTCCAAAAAGAACATTGCTGCCTGCCTTCAGTTTGCTGAAGAACACGTAGACAAGTCAGAAAGGTAATGGAACATTGGTTTGTGGGTGGATGAGACCAAAATAGAACTTTTTGGTTTAAATGAGAAACGTTATATTTAGATAAAGTAAAACACCACATTCTAACATAAAAACATCCCATCCATGTATCATGGTTTAGGCCTGTTTTGCTGCATCTAGGCCAGGATGGCTTACCATTATTGACCAAATAATGAATTCATGAATTATACCAGCAAATTCTAAAAGAAAATGTCCAGGAGCTGAATCTCAAGGGAACATAGATCATGCAGCAAGACAATGACCCTAGGCACACAAGTCTTTTTACCAAAGAATGGTTAAAGAACAATACAGATAAAATTTTGGAATGGCGAAGTCAAGGTCCTGATCCTAATACAATAGACATGTTGTGGAAGGACCTAAAGCAAGCAGTTCTGCAGGACTAATCATCAATTACTGCTCAAGGGGGTCATTCCAGATACAGTTGTACCTTAGCTATTTTTATATACATTGTATATAGGGGACAGTTTAATATACTTTTTTATTGCTAATCTACAGCATCCTGACATGCACTCCAGAGCTGGTCTTAGTCTCAAAAGAACTGAAGTCCATCAATCCTTGCGAGGGCTCATGCACACGGCCATGCCCGTACTGCGGCCCGCAAAAAGTGAGTCCACAATATACGGGCACCAGCCATGTGCACATCGTATCACGGATGCAGACACATTCACTTAAAGAGGACCTTTCATGGTTTATAATTACTGTAGATAAATACCCTTTGTTCCCAGGTATCCCCCGCTGATGCTGCCACCCTGCCTAGTTTTTTAAAATAGCTCTCCTACCCCCCCTGTAGTTTTCGCGCTCAGTATGTAAATACTGAGCATCGGTACAGGGAGGAGGAGACACCGGCGTTTCTCAATGGGCATCTCCTTCTCCCTGACTGTGCCGCGATCCAATCACAGCAGAGAGCGTCACAGCCAGGAAGAAAAAAAACCTCACCAGTATTTACATACTGAGCGCGAAAACTACAAGGGGGCACAGCGGGGAGTAGGAGTGCTATTTTAAAAAACTAGGCAGGGTGGCAGCATCAGCGGGGGATACCTGGGAACAAAAGGTATCTACAGTAATTATAAACCATGAAAGGTCCTCTTTAAATGAGTCTGCAGTCGGGGAGATGCGGTGCAGAACACAGGCACGGATTGGAAGCCCTCTGTACATGCCTCCGCACCGGAAAAAAGTAGTGCATGCACTACTTCTTTGCGATGTGGACCATCGGATGCGGAATGTGGACCCCATTCAAATGGATGGGTGCGCGTTTTTAGATAGCGGCCACATGGTCAGTGCCCGTGCAGCACTGGGACCCATGAGCCCTGGGGCAGATGCCAATTGTCCCATATTTGGAGGGAAAGAAATAATTTTTGACTCCAAATATGGCAATAATAGGAAATCCCTGCATCAACATCACATCTCCAGAAATCTATGACCCATAACCTGCAATGTTTTTACTTTTACAATCACTACATCTTGTGGCAGAGATTTCTATTCTATTTCTTATAGTAAAGAATACCCATCTATGATAGTAAAAACTTCTTGCCTTGAAAGGATATTATTTACAGAAAAAAATTAGGCTAAAATAAGGCTATTGCATGTTTTTGGTGAGTTTTGTTTGGCAGTTGTTGTTTTTTTGGTGCATTTTTAGGCATTTTTTTGTAGTAGCATTATTTCAATGAAGTTTTTTTTTTTTTAAATCACAACATGCTTTGATGTTTTTCCCTTTTTACCTGTCATTTTGCTCCCATAGACCTTAATTTACTTAATAAACTGTTTTATTATTAGTGGTTTAAAAAAATGTAAAGGTTTTTGCATGGCTTTTTTTTACCAGTGATTTTTTTCCCATACAGTTCTACAGAGGAAGTGATATTACAGGGCGGCACACACTTTCCTGTAAAAAAAAAACACTAGGCATGCAAGAAATGCCAGATGGTAAAATAATTATTATTTATTTCTTTTAAAGAGCCATTAATTCCAAGAAGCTGCACATCTAAAAAGTGGCATACATACATAATATAAGCACAAAAGCAAGCACAATAAGCATTAACTTATTAACAGACTGCTGCAGAGGGGATGAGGACCCTGCCCATAAGGGCTTACAATCTACAAGTGAAGGGGGAAGGACACACTAGGTGAGGGTGAAAGCTGCTTATCTGGTTGTGTGGTAGCAGCATGCAGGGGCGTAGCTAAAGGCTCATGGGCCCTGGTGCAAGAGTTCAGCTTGCCCCCCCCCCCCCCCCCTCCCCGGCTACATTCACACGACAGTTGTTTTTGCAGCCTCCGATCTGCATATTTTGCGGCTCAGATGTGGACCCATTCACTTCAATGAACACTGTGTGCTGTCCGCATCTGTATGTCCATTCCTATTTTTGTCCGTTTTGCGGACAAGGATAGGCATTGTTACAGTGGATCTGCAAAAAAAACAAACGGATGCCATACAGAACATCATCCTTTTTTTGCGGATCCGCAATTTGCAGACTGCAAAACACAACGTTCGTGTGAATGTAGCCTAATCCAGCGCCCCATACCTCTTACATCCAGTATAATCCAGCGCCCCATACCTCTTACATCCAGTATAATACAGCGCCTCATACCTCTTACATCCAGTATAATCCAGCGCCCCATACCTCTTACATCCAGTATAATACAGCGCCTCATACCTCTTACATCCAGTATAATACAGCGCCCCATACCTCTTACATCCAGTATAATCCAGCACCCCATACCTCGTACATCCAGTATAATCCAGCGCCCCATACCTCTTACATCCAGTATAATACAGCGCCCCATACCTCGTACATCCAGTATAATACAGCGCCCCATATCTCGTACATCCAGTGTCGTCTCCTCTAATATAGATCTTCTCTTTCCTCATCTTCTCCTTTCAGACCAGATGCCATTTTTCAGCCATTTCTCATCTCTGCAGTTTGACAGAAAAAAATCTTAGTTTACTACTAAGTTTACTAGTTTACTACCCCCCAATAATGTGCCAGAAGTGCCCCCAAAATTTCACCCCAATAATGTGCCAGTAGTCCCCACCCATAGATGCCCCCCAAATTATGTGCCAGTAAGAAACGCCCCAATAATGCACCATAAGTTCCCCCCATTGATTCCCCCCCAAAATCATGTGCCAGGAAAGTGTCCCACCCCCATAGATGCCCCCCAAATTATTTTCCAGTAAGAAATGCCCCCAGTGCCCCCATGTGCCAGTAAGAAATGCCCCCAGTGCCAGTAAGAATGCCCCCCAGTGCCAGTAAAAATGCCCCCCAGTGCCCCCATGTGCCATTAAGAAATGCCCCCAGTGCTCCCGTGCCATTAAGAAATGCCCCCAAGTGCCCCCATGTGCCAGTAAAAATGCCCAGTGCCCCCATGTGCCAGTAAGAAATGCCCCCAGTGCCAGTAAAAATGCCCCCAGTGCCAGTAAAAATGCCCCCAGTGCCCCCATGTGCCAGTAAAAATGCCCCCAGTGCCCCCATGTGCCAGTAAAAATGCCCCCAGTGCCAGTAAAAATGGCCCCAGTGCCCCCATGTGCCAGTAAAAATGCCCCCAGTGCCCCCATGTGCCAGTGAAAATGCCCCAGTGCCCCCATGTGCCAGTGAAAATGCGCCCAGTGCCCCCATGTGCCAGTAAAAATACCCCCAGTGCCCCCATGTCCCAGTAAAAATGCCCCAGTGCCCCCATGTCCCAGTAAAAATGCCCCAGTGCCCCCCATGTGCCAGTAAAAATGCCCCCAGTGCCCCCATGTGCCAGTGAAAATGCCCCAGTGCCCCCATGTGCCAGTGAAAATGCCCCCATGTGCCAGTGAAAATGACCTCAGTGCACCCATGTGCCCGTAAAAATGCCCCCAGTGCCCGTAAAAATGCCCCCAGTGCCCCCAATAAAGCTCCAGTCCGCAATTTCAGCAATAAAAAAAACCAAAACCCTTATACTTACCTCCATCAGGCTGGCAGCGATGCGATGCAGGCCTCTTCCGGCCTGTGTCCCGCGCTGTACGGCTCAGGTGGCGCGATGACGTCATCGCGCCGCCTGAGCCGGCCTCTGATAGGCTGCAGGCACTAGGCCTGCAGCCTATCAGAGGAACGGGCAGAGGAGACGCCTCTCCCTCCCCTGCCCCGCAGTACAGGCATCTGTATCACCGTCCTGAGGACGGCGATACAGATGACTATGGAGATGAGCGCTTGTGCCATCAGACCTTAGATCAGCCAATTGTGCCCCATCAGACCTCAGATCAGCCCACTGTGCCCCCATCAGACCTCAGATCAGCCCATTGTGTCCCATCAGACCTTAGATCAGCCCATTGTGCCGCCATCAGACCTCAGATCAGCCCACTGTGCCCCCATCAGACCTCAGATCAGCTCATTGTGCCCCATCAGACCTCAGATCAGCCCACTGTTCCCCCATCAGACCTCAGATCAGCCCACTGTGCCCCCATCAGACCTCAGATCAGCCCATTGTGCCCCATCAGACCTCAGATCAGCCCATTGTGCCCCATCAGACCTCAGATCAGCCCATTGTGCTGCCATCAGACCTCAGATCAGCCCTTTGTGCTGCCATCAGACCTCAGATCAGCCCTTTGTGCTGCCATCAGACCTCAGATCAGCCCATTGTGCCCCATCAGACCTCAGATCAGCCCATTGTGCCCCATCAGACCTCAGAACAGCCCACTGTGCCCCCATCAGACCTCAGATCAGCCCATTGTGCCCCAATCAGACCTCAGATCAGCCCATTGTGCCCCATCAGACCTCAGATCAGCCCACTGTGCCCCCATCAGACCTCAGATCAGCCCACTGTGCCCCCATCACATCTCAGATCAGCCCACTGTGCCCCCATCACACCTCAGATCAGCCCACTGTGCCCCCATCAGAATAAAATAAAAAAAACTCTCTTACCTCTCCTGCGCCACAGCTCCGCTCCGGGTCCGGCGCTCCTCTGTCTTCTCTGACGTGCAGCGTCAGGTCAGAGTGCGCGCACTACGTCCTGATGCTGTACGAGGTCAGGCTAGTGCAGCGCGGGCAGGAAAAGCAGAAGATGAGCACTTCCACAATGGAAGCGCTCATCTCCTGCTGCTGCACCGGATTGGGATTCAGCTGGTAACCCAGTTCTCCGATCCGGCTGTAATTTTAACAACCGGATCTGGAGAACCGGAGGGAACCGGCTGAATCCCATGCCTGCTCACGGCTTCCAATGCATATACTGAGAGCAGGCTATAGCTTTATACAGGCTTGTCAGGAGTGCACGACTGGCTGGAGTACCCACACCTCCAGATCAGTACAACTGCAAAAAAAGGGGGTCAGTCAGCACATCCAATGTGCAGGTGCACACTGCCATGGCTAGAGACAGTGCTCTCAGTATATGCATTAAAAGCCGTGAGGCACCAGGAGAAGTGAGTGGGCTCAGCATGCATGTTGGTACCTGCATCCCTGGATTTAATGGAGGCCTTTAAGGCACCAAAAATGGCAAAGGCAGAGTGGACCCAGCATGCATGTGGAACCAACACTCCCTGAATTTAATTGTGGCCATTATGGTACACAACAGGTAGGAATTAGTGTTAGGTTCCCGTCTTAAAGAGATAGCCTTGACGTTTGGCAGACGGGCCCAAATAATTTTGTACAAAATGTATTTGCCAAGAATCTCAATTTTGCAAAATAAGTGTAGCACTAGCACCAGAAAGTTTTTCTATCACTATGGCAATATTGTACGTTATTTGTGTTTGCATAGTGCTGCTGCATTGTGTTTTTTTCCTATTGGTCTCTAGCCATGGCAGCGTGCACCTGCACATTGGATGTGCTGACTGACCCCCTTTTTTTGCAATTGGACGTATATAGCCACATTTGGCTCCCTGCTGGTCAGCTTGTGTTTAAAGGTGTTTTTTAAAATATTGTATACTAGCTGAAGGACCCGACTTCGCCCGGGTAGATTTAATCTATTTCATTTAATGTTTGTGTGTGTCATTAAAAGATATCAAGAGTGACGTCTACAGTGCCCACCCCTTTAACAGTGACCTCCACAGCAGCCCGCCCCTTAACAGAAACATCCACAGCCCCCTCCCTTTTAACTGGGACCTCCACAGCAGCTAGGGTGGCCACTGTCTTTAGCCCAGAAAGCCGGACCTCACCGGCCATTCCCCCAAACGTGAAGCAGCGCCCCCGGTCCCCATGAAGCCAGACCACTAAACATGAGGCCACGCCCCCTGGCTCACACTCAGAAACTGTCTGAGTGTGAGCTACCGAAAGGGTGAACATCCCTACGTCCGTCCAGGCACTGCGCCGGACGGAGGACAGGGAGCCAGAAAACCGGACTGTCCAGCCTAAAGCCAGACATCTGGCACCCTAACATCAGCCTGCCCCTAGGGTGGCCAGAGGTCTGGTTTTAGGCTGGATAGTCTGGCTTTCAGACGTAAGGATGTCCACCCTTTCAGTAGCTCATGCTCAGACAGCTTCTCCTCCGTGTCTTCATGGAACCAGAGGGCGTGGCCTCATGTTTAGGGGTGTGGCTTCATGGGGACCGCTGGCACGGCTTCACGTTGGGGGAGGCTGGACAGTCTGGCTTTCAGACTCCCTGTCCTCTGTCATTCGCAGGGCCTGGATGGACACGGGGATGTCCTTTGGAACAGCTCACTCTCAGACAGCAGCACTGTGTAGTCTGAGCATGAGCTGCAGGGAGAAAGTCACCCTCCCTCCCATGCAGCTTACAGAAGTTGATTTTTACCTTCATTTTTTCAATCCCGGTCAGATGCGGTGTGGAAGGGGTGTGGCTTAGTGGGACCTGGGGGTGGGGCTTTTAAGTCCTTCTTTTGAGGGTGGCCTGAATTACAGGTCGATGCCATAGTCATTTAGGAGAAAACACAGTGGGTAGCAGTGGCAGAAAACATCTTTTATTACTACTGAACGGTAAATATGTGAAATTTACATTATATGAGGTAATGATTGATGATGAGTTAGTCTAAAACATAAGTTATGTTTATGGTAACCGGAATACCCCTTTAACAGTGTCATCCACAGCGCTCAGCCCCTTTAAAGCAGACCTACAGCAGTGAACTGGCTAGCTTGTTATGGAAACCTGGTGTGTGGAGACTAACTGCCTGTGAGCTACTATTGGCTGATAAGGGTCATGTGACCAGGCTTCTATTGGCTAATGCATTTTTATGGGAATATCTCAGGAACGGTACATCCTGGAAAGCTGAGACCCGTTCTAAAACCTTCCCGGACACCTGATGTACCTGTGTGCCAAATTTCGTGATTGTAGCTGTGACGGTGCAGATTCCTTTAGCGGACATATACACACACACAAACACATACATACACTTAGCTTTATATATTAGACTGATGACCTATCCTCATGATTGACCATCAGTATCTGATAGGTGGTATAGTATCTGATCCTCCGACACCGAGGACCAGGCTCGGACTGGCCCACAGGGGAACAGGTGAATCCCCCGGTGGGCCCCTGAGCTAGGTAGGCCTCTAGTCCCCCACCTCCTGCACAAGTGACACATGGCACTGTAGACTGACCTATAAATAGGCTGCCTAAGATGCTATGCAGTACATTGCCTATGTCCATATAAAAGACTGGATAGTGTGGGCAGGTAGCATATGTATGTGGGCCCCCAGAGTGAGCTTTACAGTGGGCCCCCAGAGGGAATTTTACTGGTGGGCCCTAGACACCCCAGTCCGACCCTGCCGAGGACCCCAGCCAATCAGCTGTTTGAGGAGGCGGCAGTGCTCCTGTGAGTGCCCTGGTCTTCTTGCAACTTACCCTAGGCCAGTGATGTCACATTTATCAGTCACATATCCTAGGAGCAGCTCAGCCCCATTTAAGTGAATGAAGTTGAGCTGCGATACCAAGGAAGCCACAACGCTCACTGGATTGGCAGGGGGTCCCTAAGGATAGCTCATCAGTATGAAACAGTCTGAAAACCCTTTGATAAAGGGGTGTCTTGTTGCATATTATTTTCCAATGGCATGTTGCTAGTATCCCCACATCCTTGGAATAAAGGAGCTTGAATTCCCATTCAAGTGAGTGGAGTTGTGGTGCATTACCCTGCACAACAACTGGGGGCACCAGTGGGCAGGAAAATTGTTGAAGGGATGTCGGTTCCTTTCTTTTTGGGATCCATGGGGTCCCAGAGGTCAGATCCCACTAATTATAATATCATGGCATATCCTAGAGATACTGTATGCTGAAACCTTAAATAATGTGTATACCACTTTAAACTGAAGCTGCACTCTGCAGTGTATGTGCCATGTTGCTGTGAGTGATGGAAGATCTGTGTGCTTCTCATACACCATCTTACTGGATTGCTTCTAAATGTAGTCCCTCCTGCAAGATGCCTGAATGTAATTGTTAATAGATTTAGCTTTCATTCAGCATAATTTAATGTATAGTAAATGATTCAAATAGAGATCTAATTATGTAAAGCTAAAATCACAAATCACAATCCTCCTCTTGTGCAGGTTAAGAGCGTTAATAAAGCTACGGAACTTCCAATTCATCCTAGCCATAGATAAGAAGTGTATAAATAGTGTATAAATATATATTTATGTACGCACAAACACACAGACACACACACAAATGTATGTGCCACTCTGTTCCCATTATGTTACCATGGCAACAGTTACCAAGGAAAACGAAACCGTTCTTGGGAATTCTTTCTCAGGCTCAAAGACAAAGCACAAACGCATGTACAGTACATAGCAAGTTGGGCTTACAGGAAACCCAGAAATATAACACGCACTATAGTGCCCACAGATATTTCTTAAAATACACACCTTGTTGTATATTCTGCTCATAATGAGATTCATTGGCTTTTTTTCCCCACATATCAGATTCATCACTTTTTCAGTAAAGATGGGTTCACTGCTCAATTGTCAGGCAGATTATTGGGGACGAACATTCCTACAAACGCTTGTTTCCGATAATCAGCCCATCTAAAGGTACCGCAGATCAACGCTCGGTCATCGGGTGAGTCAATCATCCATGCTGACACCTATAAATGATTGTTTCTGGGCAGCAGATTGTGTGTCCTAAACAGTGATCTGCTGCCCAGAAACATTGTAGCTCTATGAGGACCAGCAGCAGTAATGAGCAAGCAATTGTTGAGAAGAAATGCTTCTTTCCCGACAACTGTGTGCTGATCGCAGCATGTAAATGCAGCAAAAGACGGAAACAAATTTACCAATGAGCCGAGAACATACTGCAGTCCTGTCACTTTACAAATCACTAGTCAGACCACACATGGAGTACTGTGTACAATTCTGGGCTCCTGTGAACAAGGCAGACATAGCAGAGCTGGAGAGGAGGGCAACTAAAGTATTAAGTGGAATGGATGGACTACAGTACCCAGAAAGATTATCAAAATTAGGGTTATTCACTTTAGAAAAAAGACAACTGAGGGGAGATCTAATAACCATGTATAAATATATCAGGGGTCAGTACAGAGATCTCTCCCATGATCTATTTATCCCCAGGACTGTTTCTGTGACGATGGGACATCCTCTGTGTCTGTTTCTACACAAACAAGAGGATTCTTTACAGTAAGAGCAGTGAGACTATGGAACTCTCTGCCAGATGAGGTGGTGATGATGAGTCACTAAAAGAGTCCAAGAGGGGTCTGGATGTATTTCTGGAGTGTAATAATATTACAGGTTATAGCTGCTAGAGAGGGGTTGTTGATCCAGGGAGTTATTCTGATTTTTTTATTCAGATTTTTTCCCCTAAAATGAGGAAAATTGGCTTCCTCTGGATGAACTTTGCAGTATAAGGGCTCATTCACACGACCGTATAATTGCTGTGCCTCTGTTGCAGACCGCAACTATCTTTTGTGGTGTGGAAGCACGAACCTGAAAGCCCATCGAGTGCTTCTGAGTGTTTCCATGGGCTTCCGATCCATGCCTCTGCTCCGCAACAGATAGGACGTCCTAACTTTTGCCATATTTTGCGGACTCAATCAAGTCAACGAGTCTGCATCCGCAGCACAGAGTTCACGCAGAGGCTGCCCATGTATTGAAGTCCAGAATATCAGGAACAAAGCCATATGGTCGTGTGAATGAGCCCTAACAGATTGAACTGGATGGACGAATCGCTTTCTTTTTAGCCTTACTTGTTACTAATTTATTTGTTTGCTTTCATGTTCCCTTAAAGGGGTTCTCTGGAAATTAAAAGAAATTATATATATATATATATATATATATATATATATATATATATATATATATATATTTGTACACACCTTCTCATTCAAAGACTTTTCTGTATTTTCATGACTATGAAAATTGTAGATTCACAGTGAAGACATCAAAACTATGAATTAACACATGTGGAATTATATACTTAACAAAAAAGTGTGAAACAACTGAAAATATGTCTTATATTCTAGGTTCTTCAAAGTAGCCACCTTTTGCTTTGATTACTGCTTTGCACACTCTTGGCATTCTCTTGATGAGCTTCAAGAGGTAGTCACCTGAAATGGTATTCCAACAAAGGAGGAAGGAGTTCCCAGAGATGCTTAGCACTTGTTGGCCTTCACTCTGCGGTCCAGCTCACCCCAAACCATCTCGATTAGGTTCAGGTCTAGTGACTGTGGAGGCCAGGTCATCTGGCGTAGCACCCCATCACTCTCCTTCTTGGTCAAATAGCCCTTACACAGCCTGGAGGTGTGTTTGGGGTCATTGTCCTGTTGATATATAAATGATGGTCCAACTAAACGTAAACCGGATGGAATAGCATGCACCTGTAGATTCTGTGGTAGCCATGCTGGTTCAGTATGCCTTCAATTTTGAATAAATCCCCAACAATGTCACCAGCAAAGCACCCCCACACCATCACACCTCCTCCTCCATGCTTCACGCTGGGAACCAGGCATGTAGAGCCCATCCGTTCACCTTTTCTGCGTCGCACAAAGACACGGAGGTTGGAACCAAAGATCTCAAATTTGGACTCATCAGACCAAAGCACAGATTTCCACTGGTCTAATGTCCATTCCTTGTGTTCTTTAGCCCAAACAAGTCTCTTCTGCTTGTTGCCTGTCCTTAGCAGTGGTTTCCTAGCAGCTATTGCACCATGAAGGCCTGCTGCACACAGTCTCCTCTTAACAGTTGTTGTAGAGATGTGTCTGCTGCTAGAACTCTGTGTGGCATTGACCTGGTCTCTAATCTGAGCTGCTGTTAACCTGCGATTTCTGAGGCTGGTGACTCAGATGAATTTATCCTCCGCAGCAGAGGTGACTCTTGGTCTTCCTTTCCTGGGAAGGTCCTCATGTGAGCCAGTTTCTTTGTAGCGCTTGATGGTTTTTGGGGACACTTTCAAAGTTTTCCCAATTTTTCGGACTGACTGACCTTCATTTCTTAAAGTAATGATGGCCATGGATCGTTTTTCTTTACTTAGCTGCTTTTTTCTTGCCATAATACAAATTCTAACAGTCTATTCAGTAGGACTATCAGCTGTGTATCCACCTGACTTTTGCCCAACACAACTCGTGGTCCCAACCCCATTTATAAGGCAAGAAATCCCACTTATTAAACCTGACAGGGCACACCTGTAAAGTGAAAACCATTTCAGGTGACTACCTCTTGAAGCTCATCAAGAGAATGCCAAGAGTGTGCAAAGCAGTAATCAAAGCAAAAGGTGGCTACTTTAAAGAACCTAGAATATAAGACATATTTTCAGTTGTTTCACACTTTTTTGTTAAGTATATAATTCCACACGTGTTAATTCATAGTTTTGATGCCTTCAGTGTGAATCTACAATTTTCATAGTCATGAAAATACAGAAAACTCTTTGAATGAGAAGGTGTGTCCAAACTTTTGGTCTGTACTATATATATATATATATATATATATATATATATATACATATACTTAAATATATTCCCAAATACCTTTCATAAGATAATCATTTAATGGTCCCACCATGGGGAAATTCACAATTAAAGCAGCACAGAGAATACAAAAACTCCAACATAAAGTCATTACAGTGACAGTAGATTACAGATAAAAAAAAATGTAAAAAATAAGGGATATAGATATCATAGCTCATAGAATTCAGTCTGGGTGGAATGATATCCACAGGAACTTGTAGGTGATGAGTGCAGTCTATCTCCGCTTGGGTCGGTGTTGGTTGTACAGTCTACCAGCAGCAGGGAGGAATGACTTCCAATAGCTCTCCTTCTCACATTTGGGGTGAAGTGGTCGGTCACTGACAGTACTGCCCAATGCTATAACCGTCTCATGCACGGGATGGGAGTTATTCTCCAACATCAAGATAGCATCCTTCTAGGGGGCTCCCCAGGATGGAGCTGTCCCTTCTATTCAGTTTTTCAAGTCTCTTCCTTTCCCTGGTTGAGATGCTGCTACCCAGGGGCGTACATAGAAATCATTGGGCCCCATAGCAAGAATCTGAATGGGGCCCCTAACCCCGCCCACTACCCCGTCCCATCCCACATGCTGCTCTGGCTCCTCCCCTGCCACACCCCCATTTGCCAATAAAGAAATGTATACATGAGCTACAGAATTTTTTTTTTTTAATTAAGGAGATGTTATACTATATGGGGGCCACAAGGAGATGTTATACTGTATGGGGGCAGCCCCCTGGTGTACGGACTATACAGCATGGTGTAGGGATTATACTGTATACTATACAGCATGGTGTAGGGATTATACTGTATACTATACAGCATGGTGTAGGGATTATACTGTATACTATACAGCATGGTGTAGGGATTATACTGTATACTATACAGCATGGTGTAGGGATTATACTGTATATTATACAGCATGGTGTAGGGATTATACTGTATACTATACAGCATGGTGTAGGGATTATACTGTATATTATACAACATGGTGTAGGGATTATACTGTATATTATACAGCATGGTGTACGGATTATACTGTATATTATACAGCATGGTGTAGGGATTATACTGTATACTATGCAGCATGGTGTAGGGATTATACTGTATATTATGCAGCATGGTGTACGGATTATACTGTATATTATACAGCATGGTGTACGGTTTATACTGTATACTATACAGCATGGTGTATGGATTATACTGTATATTATACAGCATGGTGTAGGGATTATACTGTATATTATACAGCATGGTGTAGGGATTATACTGTATATTATACAGATTATACAGCATGGTGTAGGGATTATACTGTATATTATACAGCATGGAGTAGGGATTATACTGTGTATTATACAGCATGGAGAACAGATTATACTGTATATTATACAGCATGGTGTACGGATTATACTGTATACTATACAGCATGGTGTACGGATTATACTGTATACTATACAGCATAGTGTACGGATTATACTGTATACTATACAGCATGGTGTACGGAATATACTGTATACTATACAGCATGGTGTACGGATTATACTGTATATTATACAGCATGGTGTACGGATTATACTGTATATTATACAGCATGGTGTACGGATTATACTGTATACTATACAGCATGGTGTACGGATTATACTGCATATTACACAGCATGGTGTACTGCCCAATGCTATAACCGTCTCATGCACGGGATGGGAGTTATTCTCCAACATCAAGATAGCATCCTTCTAGGGGGCTCCCCAGGATGGAGCTGTCCCTTCTATTCAGTTTTTCAAGTCTCTTCCTTTCCCTGGTTGAGATGCTGCTACCCAGGGGCGTACATAGAAATAATTGGGCCCCATAGCAAGAATCTGAATGGGGCCCCTAACCCCGCCCACTACCCCATCCCATCCCACATGCTGCTCTGGCTCCTCCCCTGCCACACCCCCATTTGCCAATAAAGAAATGTATACATGAGCTACAGAATTATTTTTTTTTAATTAAGGAGACGTTATACTATATGGGGGCCACAAGGAGACATTATACTGTATGGGGGCAGCCCCCTGGTGTACGGACTATACTGTATACTATACAGCATGGTGTAGGGACTATACTGTATACTATACAGCATGGTGTAGGGATTATACTGTATACTATACAGCATGGTGTAGGGATTATACTGTATACTATACAGCATAGTGTACGGATTATACTGTATACTATACAGCATGGTGTACCGATTATACTGTATACTATACAGCATGGTGTACCGATTATACTGTATACTATACAGCATAGTGTACGGATTATACTGTATACTATACAGCATGGTGTACCGATTATACTGTATACTATACAGCATGGTGTACCGATTATACTGTATATTACACAGCATGGTGTACGGATTATACTGTATATTACACAGCATGGTGTACGGAGTATACTGTATATTACACAGCATGGTGTACGGAGTATACTGTATATTACACAGCATGGTGTACGGATTATACTGTATATTATACAGCATGGTGTACGGATTATACTGTATACTATACAGCATGGTGTACGGATTATACTGTATACTATACAGCATGGTGTACGGATTATACTGTATACTATACAGCATGGTGTATGGATTATACTGTATACTATACAGCATGGTGTATGGATTATACTGTGTATTATGCAGCATGGTGTACGGATTATACTGTGTATTATGCAGCATGGTGTACGGATTATACTGTATATTATGCAGCCTGGTGTACGGATTATACTGTATATTATACAGCATGGTGTACGGATTATACTGTATATTATACAGCATGGTGTATGGATTATACTGTATACTATACAGCATGGTGTACAGATTATACTGTATACTATACAGCATGGTGTACAGATTATACTGTATACTATACAGCATGGTGTACGGATTATACTGTATACTATACAGCATGGTGTATGGATTATACTGTGTATTATGCAGCATGGTGTCTGGATTATACTGTATATTATACAGCATGGTGTATGGATTATACTGTATATCATACAGCATGGTGTATGGATTATACTGTATACTATACAGCATGGTGTACAGATTATACTGTATACTATACAGCATGGTGTATGGATTATACTGTATACTATACAGCATGGTGTATGGATTATACTGTGTATTATGCAGCATGGTGTACGGATTATACTGTATATTATACAGCATGGTGCATGGATTATACTGTATATTATACAGCATGGTGTATGGATTATACTGTACATTGTATAGCATGGTACAGGGATTATAATGTATACTGTACAACAAATGCATGGCGGTTACACCATGCCGGACAATATAACCCCTGTGCCATGCTGTACAATATACAGTATATACACAGTGTATGCATACGCACACACACGACACACATAAAAACTTACAGTTACTAGGCCCTTGTCTCCGCTTCAACGCTCTGGAGGGGGCTGGCCAGCCTTGGTCTTCTTCTCCCTTCTTCTTTCCACTCTTTTGCCGCGCTGCACAGGTCCTTCCGTCCAGTAGCAGCAGCGCGGCATGAGGGAGGAGGCGGGGCCAGCTGGGAGCGCACAGGAACGTCCTAAATGCGTCCGGACGTCAGGGGAAACTAAGGATAGCGTATGCCTGTTCCGAGCCCACCGCAACAGGGCTTCCCCAACGGAACAGGCATACACAGTAAGTCCGGGTTGTGGCGGTGAGCGGGCCAGGACAGGACCTGAGCGGAGGCAGGGAACACTGTCGGGACGCATCTTAGTGATGCAGAGTAGGAGGCGGGGCCTTTCGTGCGTACCGGGCCCCCCAGTGCCACGGGCCCCATAGCAGTGGCGTGGTCTGCCTATATGGGCGGTACGCCACTGCTGCTACCCCAGCAGGCCACTCTGAAGAAGATGGCTGATGCCACCACAGAGTTGAAAAAGGACCCAAAAAGCTCTCAGCCTCCTAACCAGGTAAAGCCTGCTGTGGCCCTTTCTGTATAGTGTGTCTAAGTTATTTGCCCAGTCCACCTTATTATTGAGGAGTACACCCAGGTACTTATAAGTGTTCACTATCTCAATGTCCATCCCCTGAATGTCCACTGGTTCAGGAGAATGTCTGCTTGTGGAAGTCCACAACCAATCTCCTTAGTCTTCCTGGCATTGATCTGCTGGCACCAATCCATAAATTCCCGGGTCAGTTCTATGTATTCCATGTCATCCTTATCTGTGATGACGCCTATTATTGCCGAGTCATCAGAGAACTTCTGTAAATTCATTAGTTATAATGACTTGTTTTGCCTAGGGAATAATCATTAGAAGAAATGGTCACCATCCTATTAGTACACACAAAACCTGTCCTAATCACACAGCAGGACAAGTTACTTCACAACACTGAGCTAAAGAGCTGCCTCATCCTCCTCTCCTACTTGTCAGGTATTATGATCCTGAATATAGCTGATAGGATCTTCAGCTTGATCTTTGTGGGAATGGATGAGGAGACATGAACTACAGAGAGGACAGACAGAACAGACTGCAGTAATTTGGGGCTATGGTAATGGAGACTGCATACTAGAGCTGCTGCTCATTATCCACATCCCCACCTCCTCTCTGTACTTTACAGTATGTCTCCTCATGAGCCTGTTTTATTTTTATTGCATTCTTTATGCGCTAAAACTGACCTGTTACCTTCATTCTCCAGGTCAGTTATGGTAATACCACATTTATATAGTTTTTCTTGTGTTTTAATACTGAAAAAATAAAAACTTTGGAAAAAATAGTTTTTCTTTTCATTGCTATATTCTAACCACCATAGTTTTTTTTTTACAGTTATGTTTATGGAGCTGTATGAGGGCTTCTTTTTTTGTGAAGCTTAAAGGGAGTGGGGTAGCTTAGAATGATGAAGAGGTTAATAGAAGCTGTTTATGGTAATAAAGCTAACCTAAGATTTAATGTTATTTCATCTAAATAGGTTTCAAATAGGGGTCAGTTCAGTTTCTCTGATCCAGAACTGTAAGTCCCCTGCTTCATTTGACACAGCAAGAATTGCATGATAAATGTGTCAATCTGCATTCACACTAAGGGGAGCTCATGGGCTTCATACAGCTCACATGCTATCATAAATCTGTAAGTAGTGAGATTTCCTTACAGGCAGTAACATACATAGTTTATAAGGCTGAAAAAAGATCTATCTATCCAGTTCAACCTGTTATCCGGCGAGTTGATCCAGAGGAAGGCAAAAAAAAAAAAAAGACATGTGAGGCCAATTTTCCTCACTTTAGGGGAAAAAAAATTCCTTCCCGACTCCAATCAGGCAATCAGAATAACTCCCTGGATCAACGACCCCTCTCTAGTAGCTATAACCTGTAATATTATTACCCTCCAGAAATACATCCAGGGCCCTCTTGAACTCTTTTAGTGAATTCACCATCACCACCTCCTCAGGCAGAGAGTTCCATAGTCTCACTGATATTACCGTAAAGAATCCTCTTCTATGTTTGTGTACAAACCTTCTTTCCCCTATATGCAGTAGAAATAATTTCATCATTTAAAAGGGTATTCCCATCTTATAAAGTGATCGCTAGAATATACCATCTCTTTACAATCAGTGGGGGTCTGACTGCTGGGACTCCCACCGATCCAGAGAATGAAAGTAATGCAGCACTGCTGTCATCTTCTAAACCCCCACCATCCTCCTTATTATGCTCCTATAAGAGATGTAGATACCCACCTCAAGTAGCCCTTGTATTCTCCCACAGAAATCTGAAGACTGTAACAACACTGATTGTTTGCTAGACTGCAGAATGTGACTTCACTGATAGTAGTTACCTTTCCCAAGTCCTGACTATGGCCCTTGGTACTCAGATACACCCAGCACTTGAGTAGAGCAGAATTACGTAACAACAACCAGATGGTCGCCAGAGAAGATATACGAAGCATGTATTAGATTGACAGGCAATAAATTTTAAAAAAAACTCGCCGATTCATGACAGAAAACTGGATGAAGATGGCAACAGATGAGGGAGATGGACTTCAGCAATAGAACAGAAGGCAATGGTGTAGAGGTGGAGAGCAATGATTGTAGGTAAGAGCAGTAAAACCTAGCCGAAACTGACTCTGAACTGCTACGGTAAGTCCACAAAACCCAAAACAGCAACAGAAAGCTGAACCTACAACAAACACAACTACAAAACAGACAACAGTAAGACGAGGAACCACTGCAATTGCCTCTTAGGTATACTATATAAAATTGTGCTATATACAGATCTAGCAATTGTTAACAAGTAAACAATGGCAATAAAGTTTTCATTGACTTTTGCAGTGGCTTTCAATGGCTTTTGTGACCTGATGTGATATCACCCTGAAGTGTAAAACTGCCCTACTTGTAGATAATGCATCCTAAGAGCCCACTATTAAATAGTGCTATTTATACTGTCCAATATAAAGTTATGCCATACATAGTGCCCACTTTATGTAAACGTGCCATATTCAGCACCTCTGAATAAACAGTGGGCAATCTATAATTCTAGATCTAACAATACTTACCTATCCTCATTTCCACGTCAGTGATTCATGAACATGTGCTGTCTGTGTTCTGTGTTCTCAATAGAACTACAGTCTAAGCTTCATTTGCGGTTATTCACTTGCAGGCCTCCATAGGAACTGCAGCTCTAATACACTAGGTTTCTTCAAAGAGACACAACACATCAGAGAGAAGGAACGGCTCCCCCAACTGCTGCATGAGGTAGTCTGTCCTAACACGGAAGTGCGCACCTTACCACGGAATATAAAGGGTTAAATGTATGCCATTATTGTGAGTCGCAGACATCAGCCTTGGACCTATGCTGTTTGAAAGAGCAGAGACCCACCAGCTATAGCACCTGCTCCACTCGCAAGTATTCACTATATTTAAAACCCCTTCTTCTGCCATACATGTACAGTGTTGGTACTCAAGGGGCTAAAGGGGTATTCCCATCATATAAAGTGATGGCATATCACTAGAATACATCATCTCTTTATAATCAGTAAGGTCCCACCTCTGGGACTCCTGCTGATCTAGAGAATGAAGGGGACGCAGCACCTCTGTGATCTACTAGAACCACACACCCTCCATCCTTCTCGGTGCACCTCTATAAGAGATGTACATCCTGACCTCAAGTAGGCCTTGTATTCTTCCACAAAAACCCAGAGACTATAATGATAATAGTTGTTTGCAAGACTAAAGAACATGACTTCACCTATAGCAGTTCCCTTTCCCAAGTTCTAACTATGGCTCCTGGTTACTCCCAACAGTTGAGTATAGCAGGATTACGTAACAGTCAGATGGTCGCCAGAAAAGAAATATAAAGCATGAATACAGAATATTAAACTCACCGATAGATGAAAACTGGATGAAGTTGGCAACAGAAACAGGGAGATGGACCTCAGCAATGGAACTTGGAACAGATGGCAATGGTGACAGGTGGAGAGCGATGAATGTAGGTAAGAGGAGTAAAACCTAGCAGAAACTGACCGTGAACTGCTAAGTCCAAACAGCAAGAAAATCACACAACCCAAAACAGCAACAGAAAGTTGAACCCACAACAAACACAACTACAAAACAGACAACAAGACCAAGGCACACTGTAAGTGCCTCTTAGGTACACCATATACAATTGCACTATATAGACGATTCTCACTAAGAACCCAATATAAAATAGTGCAGTTTATAGTGTCCAATATGAAGTTGTGCCATAAATATTGCCCCCTTAGTGCTTCATAAAAATGTGCCATATTGAGAGTGGGCAATCTACAATACTTACCTATCCTCATTTCCATGATGTGTCCAGCGCTGCCATCTTCTTCTTCACTGAGCAGCAATCTGTAGCTCCACTCCTGTTCATGATTTTATTGCATGGCGCAATAGGCTGCTGGCTGGTCAGAAAAGGCAAGCAGCTATTGTAGGGTTAGAGAACAACAGATCCCAACAACAGATGAGGGGCAATCACCCCGAAACAGCTGTGTGCAGATGAGGTGCTGGCTTATTTAATATCTCCAGGCTTATTTAACCCCTTCAAGACCAAGCCACCAAGCTACATGTTTCATTTTATGTGGTATTAACTCTGGAACGCTTTTACTTATCTAAGCGATTCTGAGACTGTTTTCTCGTGACATATTGTACTTCATGTTAGTGGTAAATTTGAGTCAATATGTTTCACCTTTATTTATAAAAAATTCCAAAATTTACGGAAAATTTGGAAAAATTCATAATTTTTTAAATTTGAATGTCTCTGCTTTTAAAGCAGATTGTGATACTTCATAAAATAGTTGTTACTGTACATTTCCCAGATGTCTACTTCATGTTAGCATCATTTTATTTTTCAGGAAGTTAGAAGGCTTAGAATAAAGCAATTCTTAAAATTTTAAAGAAAATTTCCAAAACCCACTTTTCAAGGACCAGTTCAGTAGAAATAGAAAAGTCCCAATTTTAGAAACACCCATCAAGTAAATCAAAACTGATTTTTACAAACTTTGTTAACCCTTTAGATGTTCCACAAGAAAGAAAGGAAAATGGAGGTGAAATTTCAAAAATTCACTTTTTTTTTGCAGATTTTTCATTTTAATCTATTGTCCCTGTAACACAGCAAGGGTTAACAGCCAAAGAAAACTCAATATTTATTACCCTGATACTGCAGTTTACAGAAACACCCCACATGTGGTGGTAAACGGGTACGGGAACATAGCAGGGCACAGAGGGAAAAGAACGCCATATGGTTTTTGGACGGCAGATGTCTGCAATGCACGGGCACTGACCGTGAGGCCACCGCATGCGGATCGTGGACCCATTCACTTGAATGGGGTCCGCGATCCGCATCCGAGGGTCCGCACCGCAAAAAAGTAGTGCTTGCGCTACTTTTTTGCGGTGCGGAGGCACGGCCAGAAACACCACGGAAGCACACCGTAGTGCTTCCGTGGTGTTCCGATCCGTGCCTCCGCTTCTCCCGGATCGCAGACCCATTGAAGGGAAAGGGTCCGCGATCCACGATGCGGTGCCCGTTTATTGAGGACTCGCCGTATGCGGCCCGCAGCACGGGCACGGCCAGCACACGTTCGTGTGCATGAGCCCTTACGCTTTTTGTGAGGCAATGTAACAAAAAAATGGCTGTTGTGGAACAGTTTTTATTTTTTGTTTTCTACAGAGTTCTCCTGACAGGATAGATCATGTGTTGCTTTTATAGAGCAGGTTGATACAGACGCGACAATACCAAATGTGTGTATTTTTTTCTTTCAGTTCTACATAATAAAGCATTTTTGAAAACAAAAATTATGTCTGAAAGCTACATTTCTTTTATTTTTCTGCCGATCGTCTTTTGTAGGGGCTCACTTTTTGCGGAAAGAGTTGACGTTTTTATAGGTAGCATTTTTGGGTACATATGATTTTTTTGATAACTCAATATTACACTTTATGTGGCAAAGTGACCAAAAAAATGGTTGTTTTGGCAGAGTTTTTTTTTGTTTTTTTTTATGAAATTCACCTTAGGGGTTAGATCATGTGATATTTTTATAGAGCAGGTTTTTACAGATGTGGCGATACCTAAAATGTCTACTTCTTTAAAATGTATTTCAGTTTCACACAATAAAAGCATTTTTGAAGAAAAAGAAATCATGTTTTAGTGTCTCCATTTTTTGAAAGCCATATTTTTTTTTATCTTTTGGGCGATTGTGTTAAGTAGGGTCTCATTTCTTACGGGAAGAGATGACAATTTGATTGGTACTATTTTGGGGTACATATGTCCTTTTGATCGCTTGGAATTAAACTTTTTGTGATGTTTATTATTGTATATTTATTTTTTGATTTTACAGTATTCACCTGAGGGGTTAGGCCATGTGATATTTTTATAGAGCAGGTTGTTACGGACGTGGCGAAACCTAATATGTCTACTTTTAAAAAAATAATTTCAGTTTTACTCACTAAAAGCATTTTTGAAGGAAAAAAAAAATCATGTTTTAGTGTCTCCATTTTCTGCAAGCCATATTTTTTTTATTTCTTGGACAATTGTCTTAGGTAGGGTATCATTTTTTGCGGGAAGAGATGACAGTTTGATTGGTACCATTTTGGGGTGTGTATGACTTTTGGATCGCTTGGAATTGCACTTTTTGTGATGAAGGTGACAAAGAAAATTGCATTTTTGGCACAGTTTTTTTTTTTTTTTTACGGCGTTCACCTGAGGGCATAGATCAGGGCTGGCCAACCTGAGGCTCTCCAGCTGTTGTAAAACTACAACTCCCACCATGCCCTGCTGTAGGATGATAGCTGTAGGCAGACTGGGCATGCTGGGAGTTGTAGTTTTGCATCAGCTGGAGAGCCGCAGGTTGGCCAGCCCTGGCATACATCATATGATATTTTTATAGAGCAGGTTATTACGGACTCGGAGATACCTAACATGTATACTTTTTTTTACATTTATTTCAGTTTTACACAATAAAAGCATTTTTGAAGAAAAAAAAAAAATCATGTTTTAGTGTCTCCATTTTCTGAAAACCATATTTTTTTAATCTTTTGGGCGATTGTCTTAGGTAGGGTCTCATTTTTCGCATTTTTGGTCAGTTTAAAAAAAAAAAATTTACGGCGTTCACCTGAGGCGGTAGATTATGTGATATTTTTATAGAGCACTTCGTTATGGATGCGTCGATACCTAATATGTGTGTTTTTTTATTTTTTTAACCACTTCAGATCTGGGCCATTTACCCCCTTCCTGACCAGGCCTAATTTTGCAAATCTGACATGTGTCACTTCATGTAACTTTGGAACGCTTTTACTTATCCAAGCGATACTGAGATTGTTTTCTCGTGACACATTGTACTTCAAGTTAATGGTAAATTTGAGTCGATAAGTTTTAATTTTATTTATAAAAAATCCAATTTCTAAATTTGAATCTCTCTGCTTTTAAGACAGATAGTGATAACCCATAAAATACTTTTTAATTTACATTCCTCATATGTCCACTTTACATTGGCATCATTTTGGTAGTGTCATTTTATTTTTTTAGGACAGTAGAAGGTTTAGAATTTTAGACGCAATTTTTGCAAATTAGCAAAATCAACTTTTTAAAGGACCAGTTCAGTTCTGAAGTCACTTTGTGGGCTTACATAATAGAAACCACCCATAAATTACCCCATTTTAGAAAATACACCCCTCAAACTATTCAAAACTGGTTTTAGAAATGTTGTTAACCCTTTAAGTATTCCACAGGAATTAAAGCAAAATAGATGTGAAATTTAAAAATTTCACTTTTTTTTTCAGATTTTCCATTTTAATCATTTTTTTCCTGTAACACATCAAGGGTTAACAACAAAACAAAACTCAGTATTTATTACCCCGATTTTGCAGTTTTCAGATACACCCCACATGTGGTCGTAAACTGTTATTTGGGGATACACCAGGGCTCAGAAGGGGAGGAGCAGCATCTGCATTTTCTAACCTGGAATTTTCTGTCATGGTTTTTAGGAGCGATAACTTTTTAATTTTTTTGTGGACTGATCTGCGTGAGGGCTTATTTTTTGCGGGACAAGCTCTGCTTTTTATTGGCACCATTTTGGGGTACATCCGGCTTTCTGATCACTTTTTAATCTAATTTTTGGGAGGTTAACAAAAAAAAAAAAAAAAAAACTGTTTAGGGGCATTTTTCTATATTTTTTGTTTACACCGTTCACTTGATGGGGTAGATCATGTGATATTTTTGGAGAGCCAGTTGTTACGGACGCAACAATACCAAATATGTCTATTTTTTTTTTACATTTTACACAATAAGAGCATTTTTAGAAAAAAAAAATCATGTTTTTGTGTTGCAATTTAACCCTTTCGCACCCAGAGGTTTTTTCGGTTATGCATTTTCGTTTTGCGCTCCCTGCCTTCAAACAGCCATAACTCTTTTATTTTTCTGTTCACATAGCTGTATGAGGGCTTATTTTTTGCGGGACAAGTTGTACTTTCCAACGCCACCATTTAATATTGCATATGGTGTAGTGGGAAGCGGGAAAAAAATTCCAAACCGGATGAAATTGCAAAGAAAACGCTATTCCGCTACAGTTCTACGGGTTTCTTATTTACAGCGTTCGATGTGCATTAAAACTGATCCGCTACTTTCATTCTACTGGTCAGTACGAATCCGGCAATACCTAATATGTATAGTTTTTCCTGCGTTTTCATAGTGATAAAATAATTAGAAAGTTGCCCTTTTTTTTTTTTTTTTTTTTCCTTGTCAAATCTTGACCCCTATAACTTTTTGGTATTTATGTGTACAGAGCTGTATGGGGGCTCATTTTTTGCGGGACGATCTGAAGTTTTTATTGATACCATTCTGGGGTGTGTATAACTTTTTGATCACTTTTTATTTAATTTTTTTTAGAAAAAAAAAGTGACAAAAAACGGCAAATCGCCATTTGGACGCTTTTTTCCGCCACACAATTCGCCATATTGGAAATTTTTTTTTATATTTTAAAAGTACGGGCGTTTTCGGTCATGGTGATACCCATGATGTCTATATTTATTGTTATTTAGGTATTTATTTTTTAATTATACGGAAAGGGGGGTGATTTGAACTTTTATATCTTTTTTATTTTTTATATATTTTTTAACATTTTTTTTAATTTTTTTTTTACTATTTGAAAGGTCAAATATGGGCTGATATATTGTGGCTTTTTTTTTTCTTTATGAGCAATCATGGATTTTATAGACTCAGAAATCCATGAATTGCTCATTTCTTATCCTGGCCTGCCATCTAGTGGCCAGAATAAGAATTGCACTTTGAAAACTGTAATCCTCACCAGCGAGGATTACAGTTTTCATATGGTGTACAGACACCCCGATTGGCCACACGTGGTGTCTGTACACCACCCGGAAGCGAATGCTTCCGGGTTGAGACACAACTAGATGCCGTGATCACGTGTGATCACGGCATCTAGGCTTCCAGGAAGACGCCGCCGATGGCGGTAAGTAGCGGCAAGTCTCTGCTGTTAGAAACAGCAGAGACTTGCCGGCCATGACGCCCGCCGCACCCGCGAGCGGGCATCATGTGCCCGCATCGCCCCAGCGCCGTACATGTACGGCGCTGGGCCCAAAGGGGTTAAGAGCCATTTTTTTCTAGTTATGATCTTGTGTAGGGGCTCATTTTTTGCAGGATGAGGTGATGTTTTTATTGCTACCATTTTGGGATGCATACGACTTTTTGTTTGTTTGATATTATGTTTTTTGGTAGGTGAGGCGAGAAATAAAAGCTGTTTTGGCATAATTTTTATTAGATTTTTTTTTACTCAGTTCACTTGATGGGGTGGATCATGTGATAGAGCCGGTCGTTGCGGACGCGGTGATACCAAATATGTCTATTTTATTTATTTATTTTTATTTGTAACATTTTTAAATGACATATTTGGGGGAAAATTATTTTTTTTATATGTGATTTTTTTTTTATAATACTCTATTTTTTTTTTTATTGTTTTATTTTATATTTTACACTTTGTGTCCCCCATAAGGTCATACAAGACCTCAGGGGGACATTTAACTTCACTTTTTTTTTTTTTTTACACTTGATTTCTCCTGTAACTGGGGCTGACATAGTAGCCCCGGTCAGTTACAGGGGAAATACATCCCCAGAGAGGCTGTACAGCATAATACTATACAACGATCTAGAAGGCAGGGACCCCTGGGAACGGTCCCTGCCTTCTCTTTGGGGTACTCCACTGTGCAGCTGCATGATTAGCGTGCAGCTGCTATCTCTGAATGGACGTTCAGAAACATCCATTCAGAGATAGATAACCACTTCCCGGACGTTAATATACAGCTCCGATGTGTAAGGCATCGGAGCTGCCATGGCAACCATCGGCCCACTGCCAGCGCTGACCGCGGCGTGTGAAGGGTTAATCCCTCGGCATCATCGCACACAGCAATGCCGGCAGATGCAGCAGGGGCCCGGCTATCGGCAACAGCTGGGCCCGTGCTGCTGATCGGTGGGTGCAGCTCCTGCACCCGCCCAATCACATCACCTACATGCATGTGAGGATGCGGCAAGCCGCATTCGCTCACGTACATATACGAGATTTTGCGGCAAGGGGTTAAAGAGCTGAACATTTACTTACAGGATAGCTACCTTACATTTGGTGACATTTAGAGGCAGAGCTTATTAAGAGCTCATTTGCATCCCTTCTTCCCAGAATTCCAGAGGAGCATGAATGGACTATAAGTCTCCTCACGTCACGACAGGATTGGAGCAATAAATGGGAAGATCTCTGGATCCATGTGAGGTGCAGAGCTGTTTCTAGCTTTGTTACAAAGGTGTTGTCATACACTATAGGATGTATGATTTTTATTTTGTACATATAACTAAGGGTAAGCAAATCGCGCTTTGAATCTAAGATCCTAATGCTGCATGGAGACCTATCTCCGTACAGCATTGAAATGTAGGGGCTTCATGGAGGCAAACTTAATTAAGTCCATAGTCGTGTGACACTTCGGGGAAGAACTTCGGCCTTCGATTCTACAACTTTAAAAACATTTGAAAACAACAAGTCTGCTTCTGTACCAACAGGACTCCGTACAGCACTAAAATGAAATTGGGGAACAAATCGACTTCGGATCTTGGATCCGAAGTGTGATTCATTCACAATCTACGTATAAATCCTTTAAGATGTGCAAAATAAGCCAACTAATAGTTGGTGTAAATTTAAATAGATGTGTCTAAGCATACAGCATGAGCCACTGTAATAAATTTGCCACTATCATTTTTAGTAAATCTGCTCAATTCTTTATTTTAATTTTTTTATACATTATTATACAGTCATCTTGCATAAGCTGCTTCTCTGACCTTCTATGGCTTCCTGGTTCTCAGACCTTCGTCCTTTGTGAGGCCTGGATGCATGCCTGAGAGTCCTCCTTTTTTGTGGCTTGGCACTGCTCCTGTCTGAGCGCACTCTGCAAACATACTGACTGCTGCTGGATTTTGCGCTCAGTCTGTCACTACAGCTGGCCCAACATCCCGCACTCCGCTTTGTGATTGGAGTGACATATGCTATACACTTGGTGTGTCACTCCAGCAGCGAGAAAATAGTTTGCGTCATCCCACTTACCCAGTCACTGAGGAGGATGTCACTCTAGTGACTGACTGAGGGTGAGAGAAGCAGCAGACAGAGAAGCTCACGTCTCAGATTGGCAATTTTATTTATTGTCTTATAAGTTATGACTATGGTTGGCAAGGTTATGGGGGCTGACTCTTTGGCAGTGTAATGGGACTCTAAATGCGTGTGGCAATTTTATGGTGGCTCTGACTGTCCCTTGAAATATTATGGGGTTCTAACTGTGACTGCCGGTGTAATGGGAACTCCATATGTGACTGGCAATATTATGAGGGTTCGGATAATGGTTGCCAATGTTATGGGGTCTCTGACTGTGCCTGTCAATGTTATACAGGTTATGACTAGTGCAGCCATAGTCACCCACTCACCATCCAATCGAGCCAGCTTCACTGTGGACCACTAGCAGAGGGTCTCTGATGATATGATGATGAAAGTGCATGCTGTATGGTGAAGGATATCATATGAGGGCATCGCTCCTTGCCTTCAAACAGCCATAACTGTTTTATTTTTCTGTTCACATAGCTGTATGAGGGCTTGTTTTTTGCGGGACAAGTTGTACTTTCCAACACCACCATTTAATATTGCATATGGTGTAGTGGGAAGTGTGAAAAAAATTCCAAATCGGACGAAATTGCAAAAAAACACTATTCCGCTACAGTTCTACGGGTTTCTTATTTACAACGTTCGATGTTCATTAAAACTGACCAGTTACTTTCATTCTACTGGTCAGTACGAATCCGGTGATACCTAATATGAAAAAAGATAGAGTATGTCCTATACTTGTCTGCAACTGCGGACAAGAACAGGCATTTCCATCATAGGGCTGGTCATTCTATTACGCAAAATGCAGAACGCACAAGGCCAAAATCCATGTTTTGCGAAGAGCAAAACACATACAGTCGCCTGAATGGGCCCTTACTGTGATAAAATATGGTACAGTTAGGGCACCACTGGTTCACTGCATACTGGGATGGAGGGATTCGTGAGGCCTGATCCAAAGTTTTCTCGGGGGCCCGTAGAATTCTAGTTTCTTCACTGTGTACTGACAGGAAACCTTTTGACAACAGAGATCTTAAAAATGGTGAATAACTTGTTACACAACGGTTAAAGCATCACTGTTAGAGATGAGCGAACGTGCTCGAAGCGAGCACTGTACCGCTCGGCTCCCCTGCGCTCGCATGGGCGCAGGCAGCCACTTCCGTCCTCCTCCTCAGGAGGACGGAAGCGGCTGCCTGCGCCCATGCGAGCGCAGGGGAGCCGAGCGGTACAGTGCTCGCTTCGAGCACGTTCGCTCATCTCTAGTCACTGTCATTCCAGGTGAACGCTCAAAATAATTCTGTGTAGTGTGTACTACTTCAGGCAATTATATCACTTGTTTGCCAAGTAAAATGCATTTTAAGCCATTGTTACATTAAACCTTCTGCCCCCACACAGTATAATGTCCCCTTATGTGCCCCCATAAAGCATAATGCCTGGCTCATTTGCACCCTCCCTCCACAAACTTTGATGCCTCCAAAACAGAATAATGCCAATATGTGCTCCCATTTATTTTAATTCTGCTCTTTCCCCACAATATAAAGCCATCTTATATGCCCCCATAAAGTACAATGTTCCTAATGCAGTATAATGCCCTTTATGTGCCCCTCCCACATTGTAACACTTCCATATGTACCCCCACATAGTATGATGCCCCCTGCTCGGTATAATGTATGCTTATGCGCTCCCACAAATGTATGATGACCACTTATGTTCCCCCCAAAGTGAAATCCCCCAAAAAGCCAAAAATGAATACAGTAAGAAGAAGTAAAAATAATTCCTTTATATTTCCCATTCCTTTTTAGTCCACCTTTCACTTTGGCTATAAAAAAAAACAAAACTTGCTGTGTCCTTCAAATAAATAAAAAAATAAAAATCTCATGGAGCATAGGACCTTGATACAGCTGGATAGTTCCAGACAGGGGCGTAGCTATAGGGGGTGCAGAGGTAGCAGTCGCTACCGGGCCCAGGAGCCTGAGGGGGCCCAAAGACCCTTGTGCCGCATAAGAAGACACACAAAGCACTGAGGGAAGGGGGCCCAAGCTGAACTCTTGCACCAGGGCCCATGAACCGTTAGCTACGCCCCTGGTTCCAGAGCTTTCATTTGTTTTGTGTAAATTGCTATGCTTAGTGGAACTTAATGCAAACGAATCAACCAACTATAGCGCTACATATGCAGGTAAGTATCAGAGAAGTAACTATAGCTTCAAAGCGCAAAATAAGACATGGCTCAAAAAATAATAACTGTACAAGCTCCCAAAAAATTGCCACTGAGAATATATCTACATAGAAAATCTATATAGAAAAAACAGAGCCGGTAAGTACTATAAAATATAAAGTCTTTATTATGTCACATCATAAAAGTATATATTAAAAATAGTATTCGGGAAAGAGGTGGCAGAAAAAGGCGCCATCCCCAGCCAACATCACAGTTCTGGGTTTTATCAATTGATATTTACGGAAAACATATACAGACATCCTGCACCATGTGATAGTAGAATGTGCGGATGTACAAGGCTAAATTTAGAGATTCACTGAAAAAATGCACTAAAACAGTAGATGCAAACAATATATGGACTAAGCCCTCACTCTATAGATAAAATCTGAGACTCTTAGCCAATACATTTTGATCAAAATACATCTGTGCCCACCTACCCAGCGCCACGGTGGTCTCAGTCCAGGCAGGTCCTATGCTAAACCTTCCTATGCGGTTGTGCATCTATGTTTAGGTGCGCAGACCCTGCACATATAGTGTGCTGCTCCTAGTTACCTCTGTGTGCATCAGCAACCAATGAGAGGAGGAGCACACACACCTATATGTACCACCTTAATCAAGGTCGCCTCTTAGATAGGTGGAGCAAAAGTGCACATGAATGCTACTCCCCTACTTATAGGAGCGCATTCACACCAGAAGGTGCTACACCTTCCAGAGACAAAAAATATTTACGGAAAACAGATACAAACATCCTGCACCATGTGATAGTAGAATGTGCGGATATACAAGGCTAAATTTAGAGATTCACTGAAAAAATGCACTAAAACAGTAGATGCAAACAATATATGGACTAAGCCCTCACTCTATAGATAAAATCTGAGACTCTTAGCCAATACATTTTGATCAAAATACATCTGTGCCCACCTACCCAGCGCCACGGTGGTCTCAGTCCAGGCAGGTCCTCTCATTGGTTGCTGATGCACACAGAGGTAACTAGGAGCAGCACACTATATGTGCAGGGTCTGCGCACCTAAACATAGATGCACAACCGCATAGGAAGGTTTAGCGTAGGACCTGCCTGGACTGAGACCACCGTGGCGCTGGGTAGGTGGGCACAGATGTATTTTGATCAAAATGTATTGGCTAAGAGTCTCAGATTTTATCTATAGAGTGAGGGCTTAGTCCATATATTGTTTGCATCTACTGTTTTAGTGCATTTTTTCAGTGAATCTCTAAATTTAGCCTTGTACATCCGCACATTCTACTATCCCATGGTGCAGGATGTTTGTATCTGTTTTCCGTAAATATTTTTTGTCTCTGGAAGGTGTAGCACCTTCTGGTGTGAATGCGCTCCTAAAACCAGGGGAGTAGCATTCATGTGCACTTTTGCCCCACCTATCTAAGAGGCGACCTTGATTAAGGTGGTACATATAGGTGTGTGTGCTCCTCCTCTCATTGGTTGCTGATGCACACAGAGGTAACTAGGAGCAGCACACTATATGTGCAGGGTCTGCGCACCTAAACATAGATGCACAACCGCATAGGAAGGTTTAGCGTAGGACCTGCCTGGACTGAGACCACCGTGGCGCTGGGTAGGTGGGCACAGATGTACTTTGATCAAAATGTATTGGCTAAGAGTCTCAGATTTTATCTATAGAGTGAGGGCTTAGTCCATATATTGTTTGCATCTACTGTTTTAGTGCATTATATCAATTGATGAAACAAGAGTACAACAAAGCACTCATACATATACAATGTGAACTACTCAGGAATAGATCAATGGCAAAGTGCCAGACAAGACATCATATAGTTTGAACACCTAAATTATCACTCCTAAGTGAACTCACCAGAAAAAGGCACGCCGAAACGCGTGCCGGGGTAGCGCCATCCCTGGTTCCACATCACTTTTTTCTGGTGAGTTCACTTAGGAGTGATAATTTATGTGTTCAAACTATATGATGGCTTGTCTGGCACTTTGCCATTGATCTATTCCTGACTAGTTCCCATTGTATATGTATGAGTGCTTTGTTGTACTCTTGTTTCATCAACTGATATAACCCAGAACTGTGATGTTGGCTGGGGATGGCGCCTTTTTCTGCCACCTATTTCCCTAATATTATTTTTACTATATACTTTAAATATGATGTGACATAATAAAGACTTTATATTTTATAGTACTTACCGGCTCTGTTTTTTCTATATAGATTTTCTATGTAGATATATTCTCAGTATGCTTAGTGGAATATGCAAGTGCAAAGACTCAATCCCACTGGATTTCAGTTTCTTTTTGCTGTTTAATTAGGCAATTATTTATTTATGCATTAGGCAAAACATCATCACGCCTGGTCCTGTCAAAGTGCAGAGGGTGCAGCAGTTGCAGAGAGAGATGAGCCTCTAGGAGTAACGGCAATGCCCCTTTTGCTCCTAGAGGCTCATTTGCATATATTGAAACTTCATTTTTCTCAGCAACGAGGGCACATATGTACATGGGACAAACACAGATGCCTTCAGCTGCCAAGTGCACATGTAACAGGTCAGTCAGTTTCATAGGTACAGATCAGATGACTAATGGACAAATGTTTAATTGGCAGCTATTCCTCCCAATTTGGTCGTACATAAGGATTTTAAATTGGGAAGGTAATGAGCCAATGCCAACATCTTCCGGCTGGAAGTCATCTCCCATGGCAAGAAAGCATTGGGCATGCTGAACTTCACTTGTCGGAGGACCCTTATGTAGATTAGATAATTAGCAAATCCCATTGAAATCTGTGGGTTCAACTGACATTTGCCTAGTGTTTATGGCCCCTTTAGGCCTGGCACAAATAACTATGCAGCAGATTAAAGGGGTTCTCTGGGAATTAAGAAAATAAAAATACTTAAATATTACTTTATTATAAATATATTCCCAAATACCTTTCATTACTTATAATGGCTCATTTTGTCTGGGGAGCAATCATCAGGGGAAACAAAATGGCCACCGTCCTATTAGTACACACAAAACCTGCCCTATTAACAGATGAAGACAAGTTAATTCACACTGAGGTAAAGAGCTGCCTGATCCTCCTCGCCTCTCTGATTGTCAGGGATTATGATCCTGAATACAGATGATACAAACTTTAGCTGAATCTCTGGGGAATTTAGTTTATGAAGAGACATGAAGTACAGGGGGGACAGGACAGACTGTGGTAATGGAGACTGCATACAAGTGCTGCTGCTCATAAGCCCCACCTCACCCCCCTCCTATGTATCCTCATCCCCTTCCCAGAGATTCACCTGTATTCAGGATCATAAATCGCTGACAAGCAGAGCAGAGAGGAGGATGAGGCAGCTCTTTAGCTCGGTTTTATGAGGTAATCTGTGTGACTAGAACAGGTTGTGTGTGTACTGATAGGACGGCGGCCATTTTATATCTCCTAATGATTGATCCCTAGACAAAAACAAGCCAATATAAGTAATGAAAGGTATTTGAGAATATATTCATTATAAAATAATATTTAAGTATTTTCATTTTGTAAATATTTTGTGAAAGCACACCATTGTTTTTCTTGTGAAATTCTCAATATGTTTGATGTGTCACATGACCCTCTTCCCATTGAAAAAACTAAAGTTGGATCCAAAATGGCCGACTTCAAAATGGCCGCCATGGTCACCACCCATCTTGAAAAGTTTTCCCCCTCCAATATACTAATATGCCACAAACAGGAAGTTAATATCACCAACCATTCCCATTTATTTATGTGTATCCATATAAATGGCCCACCTACATACAGTGTAATATAGTGTGGGAACACCCTTAAACAGCTGTCTCTGCCAACAATGCCTGAGTGTGCATGTGTTAATGGGGACAGCCATAACCAGACACCTCTGGCAGTTGTTTATCTCCCTGAGAACAAATGGAGCTGTTATGGGCAGTGAGTGTGGACCTATTGTGCCAATCAACAAGTTTAACTTTGGGCTAGTCCTGATGGTGTTATCTTGGCAATCCCCTGTTTTTCACCCTTTACCCCTATACAGGGATCTGGACTTCACCACAGGGGAGCCTCCAGGCCACCAACTTTTGGAATAGTCCCATATGGTTGACTGCTGACCCACTAGTGTCAGAGACACTGGTGGCAAGCACCAAGGGATCAGGCAATACATGTAGTCAGGAAACAGGCAGAGGACAGGGCAGGCAGAGTATGTACAAATCCCTTAAAACAGTACAGAGGTCAATGTAGGCAGCATAGGATCAGTACAGTGAACAGGCACTGGTCAGGTTAGGAGGCAGAAAGTCGGGATCCAGGCAGAAGTCAGTAAATAAACTGCTCTTTTGTAGGGCATAGCAAGCAAATGAAACCAAAAGGAATCTATTGCCCAGGCAAGGGGTGGAACAAACAGCTCAGCATATATAGGAGGGTTAGTGAGCTCAATAGTCAAACAGCTGAACACAGATCAAAAAAGGGGCAATTAACCCTTGCAGTGCTGCAGGGAGAGTTAAAACGAATAGACATTAATGCACAAACAGAAAGCGACCTAGCAGCTTGCAGCATGGCAAACAGGAGTATGGTGGCTGGCCCTGGGCAAAAGTTAGGCGAGTGATGCTGTAAGATATGGTCATATCAAATGTAGATATGGTCATATAAAAAATGTCTTATAAGTTGTTTTAATGGTATTATGAAACCCATATCAGATATGCAGAGTCATTGGTATCGCAGATGAAAAGGTTTGCTAATTAGTATTCTTGGGGTCAATTGTTTTAGAGAAGCCTTTGTATTCCTAATCAGGATGTCTACAATAATTTACATTTGTAAGGCATCCTGAGGGCAGATGGACTCTCCCGTCCAAATACGAATACTAGATTGCATCACAATCAGACATGATGTCTCTAGTTAGTGTGATCTCATCACAATGTGCAAATGACGGCAGAATGGAGTTGTCATAATATGCAAGTTGCGGGAAGATATGACACCTTTTATTCTCCTTGAGCATCTTGGGAAAGAACACACAAAGATCAAAACTAACCTTTGAAGTAGGCTGATAGGAGGGGGTGAGTCTTCAACATCCAAAAATGGGTATAAAACACGGGCAAAATTTGGAGGAAGAAGGACAGGCATTAAGAAGGACAGGTAAGAAGGAAGGACAGGTCAGAAAGTGGCCTGAGAGAACCTGAATTCGGTAGCTATATTTCAATGATTCTGCATTACTGCATGGATTGTTATTAGGCTGCGTAATATTGTTTTGGTCAACAGGTTGTTTTTATGATTTATGTCCAGGGTTTATAGTGTTAAATATTTGTCTATTGTTTAACGTGGTTTTCCTTCATGCTATGGTAATTGGTTTATTTGTATGTTATCAATATTAATTCCGCACAATTGATTCTGTAAATAATGTCTTTTTCTCTTTTTTCCAATATACACTTTTGTTGGTGTGCTTTCTTTGCTGACCGTCCCCTAGAATTTACGTGGGAATATTTTTATTGTTCAATATTATCATCTTATTTAATATTAATATTGTCGATAATTATATTTCTTACAATGCGACACCCTTCCATGTCCCAGATAGCAGCTGGCACAGAGTATTGCCATGACAGGAATGAACATATTGAAATCCAAATCCTAGATTTTTCTTTCCTTCATATCTGCCATTGGGGAAGCGTCGGAAGATCTCAGTGGAAAAGCTGGGCAAGAAGTCTGGGAATGCTAATAATATCCCCCCCCAAAGTGCTAACGTGATGCCACTTACTTAAGGGTGTTTGGCATCCCACTTAAAGATATCAAAGGAGTTAAAAGGGTTGTCCATGGGCTGAGACTCTTATTACAAACCAGCCCCATTCACTTCAGTGCAGATGAACTATAATCGCAGGTACAGCCCGTGGATAAGAGTGCCACTGTTTCTGAGAGAGGAAAAGCATGTTTGTTTCTCTAATTTTACTCAACCTTTTAAAAAATATTAAATCAAATACAGGAACTGAATAAAGGTGGAAGATATGGAGTAGACAGATAATATATATTGCAGACACGTGTTCTCCTGGGGGCATCTTTTATTCCTTTTTAGGTATCAGTTCCAACTCCCTATTTCTTTATAATAGATCAAAAATCTTCCACAAAAACATGTTTTCTCCTACTCAATAAGTCAAATCCTCAGTTTTGGTCCTGAGCTGCTTCAGGAAGAAGTAAGTTATGGCGCCCATGTTTACTAGTTAAAGAGGATTTGATCCCATGTATCATCACATTGCAGGTGTGAATTATGCCTACTTCCTTTCATGGCCTTTCTTGGCATCTTCTGCACTAAAGTAAATGCAGCCATTTTAGTCCAGTACAAATCTGTGAATTTGTGGACTGGCTTTTGAAGTTTTGGATTACTTTCTTAGCAATCTCCTTTGGAAAAAAAAAAAAGCAGTGCCTGAGACTTATTGCATGCTAGTGAAAAGCTAGAAAATTTGGTTACATTTTTATTTCTCACAAAATCCATTGGTCATGACTTAATAATAATTTGCAGCAAAAATATTTGAGAGAGTAGCTGGCAGGAATTATGCACAGTTTAGTAAATTTGGTGTGTCTGGAATTGTCTGATTGTTGGAATATCTTTTTATGCCTATAAGCACCCACTAATTTGCACTTTTTTAACGTTGCCTTTGATAAATAAGTCTAAGGCTAATTTCACACTAGTGGTAAATTCTTCTGGGAGGCTGTTCCTTGCAGTGATATTTGTTCAATGGGAGTCTAGCCATAGATGCACAACCGCATAGGTAGGACCTGCCTGACCTGAGACCACCGTGGCGCTGGGTAGGTGGGCACAGATGTATTTTGATCAAAATATATTGGCTATGAGTCTCAGATTTTATCATTAGAGTGAGGGCTTAGTCCATATGTTGTTTGCATCTATTGTTATAGTGCATTTATTTTCCGTGGATTTCTAAATGTACAGTGCCTTGCGAAAGTATTTGGCCCCCTGGAACTTTTCAACCTTTTGCCACATTTCAGGCTTCAAACAAAAAGATATAACATTTTAAATTTTTGGTGAAGAATCAACAACAAATGGGTCACAATTGTGAAGTGGAACGAAATTTATTGGATCATTTAAACTTTTTTGTAATAATAGAAAACTCACTCCAGAAGTTCATTGAGGATCTCTGAATGATCCAATGTTGTCCTAAATGACTGATGAAGATAAATAGAATCCACCTGTATGTTATCAAGTCTCCGTATAAATGCACCTGCTCTGTGATAGTCTCGGGGTTCTGCATCATGAAGACCAAGGCAGGTCCGTGATACTGTTGTGGAGAAGTTTAAAGCCGGATTTGGATACCAAAAGATTTCCCAAGCTTTAAACATCCCAAGGAGCACTGTGCAAGCGATCATATTGAAATGGAAGGAGTATCAGACCACTGCAAATCTACCAAGACCCAGCCGGCCCTCTAAACTTTCATCTCAAACAAGGAGAAGACTGATCAGAGATGCAACCAAGAGGCCCATGATCACTCTGGATGAACTGCAGAGATCTACAGCTGAGGTGGGAGAGTCTGTCCATAGGACAACAATCAGTCGAACACTTCACAAATCTGGCCTATATGGAAGAGTGGCAAGAAGAAAGCCATTTCTCAAAGATATCCATAAAAAGTCTCATTTACAGTTTGCCACAAGCCACCTGGGAGACACACCAAACATGTGGAAGAAGGTGCTCTGGTCAGATGAAACCAAAAACAAACTTTTTGGAAACAATGCAAAACGATATGTTTGGCGTAAAAGCAACACAGCTCATCACCCTGAACACACCATCCCCACTGTCAAACATGGTGGTGGCAGCATCATGGTTTGGGCCTGCTTTTCATCAGCAGGGACAGGGAACATGGTTACAATTGATGGGAAGATGGATGGAGCCAAATACAGGACCATTCTGGATGAAAACCTGTTGGAGTCTGCAAAAGACCTGAGACTAGGACGGAGATTTATCTTCCAACAAGACAATGATCCCAAACATAAAGCAAAATCTACAATGGAATGGTTAAAAAATAAATGTATCCAGGTCTTAGAATGGCCAAGTCAAAGTCCAGACCTGAATCCAATTGAGAATATGGGGAAAGAGCTGAAAACCGCTGTTCACAAACGCTCTCCATCCAACCTCAAAGAGCTCGAGCTGTTTTGCAAGGAAGAATGGGCAAGAATTTCAGTCTCTAGATGTGAAAAACTGATAGAGACATACCCCAAGCGACTTGCAGCTGTAATCGCAGCAAAAGTAGGCGCAACAAAGTATTAATGCAAGGGGGCCGAATAATTTTGCACGCCCAACTTTTCAGTTTTATTATTACAAAAAAAGTTTAAATGATCCAATAAATTTCGTTCCACTTCACAATTGTGACCCACTTGTTGTTGATTCTTCACCAAAAATTTAAAATGTTATATCTGTTTGTTTGAAGCCTGAAATGTGGCAAAAGGTTGAAAAGTTCCAGGAGGCCGAATACTTTCGCAAGGCACTGTAGCCTTGTACATCCGCATATTTTACTATCATATCGTGCAGGATGTTTGTATCTGTTTTCCGTAAATATTTTTTTGATATGTCTTGAAGGAGTGGCACCTTCAGGTGTGAAAGCGCTCCTATTATCAGGGGAGTAGCATTCATGTGCACTTTTGCCCCACCTATCTAAAAGGCTACCTTGATTAAGGTGGTACATATAGGTGTGTCTGCTCCTCCTATCGTTGGTTGCTGATGCACACAGAGGTAACTAGGAGCAGCACACTATATGTGCAGGGTCTGCGCACCTAAACATAGATGCACAACCGCATAGGTAGGTTTAGCATAGGACCTGCCTGAACTGAGACCACCGTGGCGCTGGGTAGGTGGGCACAGATGTACTTTGATCAAAATGTATTGGCTAAGAGTCTCAGATTTTATCTATAGAGTGAGGGCTTAGTCCATATGTTGTTTGCATCTACTGTGATAGTGCTTTTTCTTTTCCGTGAATTACATTATATTTAATGGAGCCTGACGGTGCCTTGAACATTTCTGGCTTTGCCGGATACAAAGTGTTCCGACAGGCTGTTCCTCTGCTGGAGCAGCCTGCTAGAAGAATTTACCGCTAGTGTGAAACTAGCTTGAAAGTGCATTTACAGCTTGAGTGTGCACATTTTTCTCACCCACGAGAAGACAAATGTTGAAAGTTTGGCATAATTTTAGATGCAAATTTTTTAACCTATGCATCAGACAAACTGAATATTACATAATTATAACTGTTGACCAATTTTAATGCAGCCAGGTCATTACTGAATTAGGTTTTAAGGAATTGATGCCAGGCTCTGTGCAGATTGCATTCAAGCCCTACATTTGACGTATATGCCAGGAAAAGCTCCCAGAATATACATAAAATTGTATCCATAGTGCTCCAGTCACCCAACAGAGGCCAGAAGAGTGTCCTTTTAGTCCTTGTCGGGTTGGTATGTGAGTATACTGCTATTTCTCCTGCTGCTCCGTTCAATGTGCAGGCAGCCTGCAAAAAAAAAAAAGTTTAATATGGGAGCCTATGATCGATGTATACCACTGTATACTTATAAGTGGCATACGTTGGAGACTTTGGCCGGAGAAATATATTGGTAAATCTTCTTGATGAATACCTCCAAGGATAGACTCAGATGCAGTGTGCAAATAGCCTTAGATTCATTTTAAAGGGTTATTACCATCTGTACATTTATGGCATAGACAGGTGTGGGTCCCACCTATTCCAGTAATGGGACTCTGTCTTGCAGCTGATGTGAATGGAGCGGTATACTAAGCATGTGCAGCTGTCGCCATTAACATTTATAGAAATTCTGGAAATAGTCAAGTGGGCTTACTTGGCTATCTTGGAAACCTCCACTCAAATAATTGGAGAGAGTTTCATTCACATCACGCAGGAGACAGGGACCAGTTCTCTTGATAGGTTTGACCAGCACCTCTCTGACCTTTGTGGCACAAGGTGTGGCTATACCATGAAGGTCCGGATGGGACAAACACTTTAATATGAATCGTAAGAGATTGAAAATGGATTGAAGCATATTGTACAATCTTTTCTCCACTGACACAATGATTCATTTATTTATTTTTGCGCTTTAAAAAAAAACACTGAAAAAATTAAATCTATGGAACTGATGCAGGGTAATGCCTAAAAGCATTTGCTCTTGAATTTGAGATGAGAACGAGGTTTGCTTGTTTGACAGTTTAGAACACCTATATTAACCAATCTATGAGGGCCACACGTATTAAGACAACGCCGATAACAAAGGTGTGTACGGTATATGCAAAAATAATTCATAATCCAAAGTTGCCTTAAATTATATATTCTTTATTTAATTACTGTATTAAATAAACATATAAAAAAAAGAATCCACATAACACTGATGAAACAAGTGAGGGACCACTGGAAGAAGGCTAGCAACAATTATATGCCACATGAAGAAAGACAAAGCATGAGCCAAAGCATTCCCCTGACGAAGCCTGTGTTGGGTGAGTGAGGGACACTGGTAGTAGATATACTATTTTGGCTCGTGCTTAAGACTTATCTGTACTTGTGCCTATTTTTTTTCTGGTAGTAAGCAGATGTTACTATAATATTATTTGGTGTCAGCCTTTCTTCATGTGGTATATAAGTGTTGCTAGCCTTCTTCCTGTGGTCCCTCACTTGTTTGTTTAGCCAATGTTGTGTGGACTCTTTTTTATGTTTTTTAAATACGGTCATTCATTAAAGAATATAATATTTTATGGCAACTTTGGATTATGAATAATTTTTTGGTACATATAGACACCTTTGTTATAGGAGTTGTGTAGTTTAACAGTTTAGTTAAATCATAGCTGATGGCATGGTCTCATATTTGTTAAATAAAAGTTGTTATATAAGAAATTCACCACTAGATGGCATAATGCTAACACACACGATGTTCTGAAGCTATCCGACAAGAAAGCAAATAGTAAAAATCAAAGCTCTCTCATTCTACATTTACAAAGTAGCACAGCAATATTCATGCTGAGCATTGTGCTATTGTTCAGTCGCAAATAGACACAGACCACAAGACAATTTTTGTAAGAAAACCAAAATATATAAAATCAACAAAGTTATAAAAGAAACAATAAAATAATTCAGGCATTTGGTGACATTGCAGCAGCGCTGCAGTAATAAGTGCTGTGGATTACACATACACAAACACAGCCAAACATCCTTAGAGACCAGGAACAAGAGACTGAACAGCCCAAGCCACTTACGAGCCTGGTCCTTCTTCCAGCCTGCTGGAAGGAAAGTAACCAAGAAGCGTTAGGCACTCGAGTTCTTCCAGATCATGCAACCCTCCAGTCATTTGGAGAGGTGACTTTTAACGGTGTGTGGCCATAGGTAAGACATGCCTACAAATGCTTTGTGCTTCTCAACTATACATACAATAAGAGGTGTGGTGGGTTTCATTGATTACCGGTATATATCATAGAGATTGTATATAAATGGGATTCTTAATAAATAAACCTCACTTCTTGAAAGAAATGCACAATTCATCGACTACATATCTCATGTCTTCCCCAATATGTAGAGTAATATCTGGTTCCCATAATTCCAAGTGTGACCCTAAACAGCAATAAATTATTGACATTAAAATGACACTTTACACTGCTTGAAGAGTGCATATCCTATACTGGAGTACAAAGACCTTTCATCTGCAATTTACATAGCACTAAAAAACCCTAAACCATATTGAAAGGGGTTGTAGGAAAGCATTTTTTAAAGGCTCATAATAATAAATCATACTCACCTTACCAATCCCCTGCTCATCCTGTTGCAAAGCCTTCCAGTCTCCCATCAGTCTATGCTTCCAGGTCCCTCTCAACATACAGGAAATGATAGATCAGCCATTCACTGGCTACGTAGGATCACTGCTGCAGTCACTTTGGTGGTGGAGTGGAAAGCATTGTAACAAGAGCAATGGGGATTAGTTTGGCACGACTTATTTTACATTGTTCTGAGCCTTTAAAAAAATTAATCCACAAGATAACGTCTTAAGAAAGACCCTTTATCACATTTAAAAATGCACAGAGTAGAGATCCAACACCTTCATCACGTCTACAGCATCTCTTGCCCTTAAGCTCCACTGTTATAGGAACAATGACATGATCCATACCAATATTGTTTCAAATGGGACCATAGTGACGGAGATGACGTGCGGATTAGTACATATGAAAATGCTGACCCACCAGAACATAGACCAGGAGTATTGTACTGATGCCGGAGCAGAGGCTCCGCAGGCATCTGGTCAGTATTTTCAACCAGTGATTATATGACTTTTTCACATTTTTCAATCTCTAACTTTCATATACCACTTCTGGGAGTGCGTAGAGGAAAAATGTTGCATTCAGGAACCTACATATTCCACTCTACATAGTAATATATGTAAAAAAAAAATAAAAAAATAAAAATAACACACTTTCTTGTACAAAATAAAAGCAATTGACATGGTGGGGTTTCCATTAGCCAGTCCATCCTGAGAGACCTGAACAGTCATTTGGCCTATGGCAGCAAAGAAAGGAGTTATTGAAGGTGGTGAGGGCAAACATTGAAAATATACATTCCTATATTTATAGAGCTTAATTTATACATTACAATAATATATTTAACAGTTTCTTTAGCAGATGATTGAGGGACAACAGAGAGCGCTGTGTTGTAATGCCACTCTGCAAAGAAAATGGGGGCAAATAAATGTGCAAAAAAAAGTGTAAACTCTTTCATTTCTGCTGTCCCATCAGGGCTATAGGCGAGTTGGCTCCTCATCACTGTCACTGCAATTGCCACAACAGTCCTGAAAAAAAGCAAAGACAGATATGATGGGTTTGGAAGGAAAGCCACGCATATGATGCTTTATTTATCAAATGCCGTAAGAAAACTTACCTTAAAGGGGTATTTTGATTGTTAAACTTGATCTTGTGGGGGTGTAGATCGGTAGGGGTCTCACCATTGAGACCCCCACTGATCACAAGAATGGTTGCCCGTAGCCCCTAAAAAATGAATGGAGATTTGTATGGGAGTTCTGGAGACAGCTGAGTACAGTGCTTTGCTATTTCCAGAACACCAATAGAGATTATTGTCGGGGGCTCCGAGGGGTACAGGATAACTGTTCTTGTAATCTGTGGGGGTTCCAGAGGTAAGACCCCACGATCTAATAGTCAGCCCCCATACTGTGGATAGGGGATAAGTTTTAACAATCAGAATAGCCCTTTAAAGTGAATCTCCTCCTTTAACAACATGCTATCGTTAGACCGAACAATGATTAATTACTTCACCTATGTCACCTAGCTCTGATTTTCTGATTATCCTGCGCAAAAACAAAAGGGTTTTTCAAGCTTATAAAAATTACAGAAAAGTATGTAAATCGAAAAGATGACACCTCCTATAGCTCATTTCATTTTCATTATCTTGCCCAACTCTGTGGAGTAAAGTTGTTTTCATGCTTCCAGGGAACATAAAAGACTTTGTTTCCCTTGATTCTTGTCCCTGCTCACAAACAATGGGGGAGGTTGATCAAACTGGTGTAAAATAAAACTGGCTTAGGTGCCTATAGCAACCAATCATATTCCACCTTTCATTTTCCAAAGGAGCTGTAAAAAATGAACAGTGGAATCTGATTGGTTGCTATGGGCAATTAAGCCAGTTCTACTTTACACCAGTTTGATAAAGCTTCCCCAATATCTTTATTCAGAGTTGTCTACATGCCTCTCTATTACAAAGCGTAAGGTAGCGCCATAGGAAGTCCCCTTGATGTCCATCCTTTTTTGAGCGGGTGCTTAATCAGTTGCTGGTCAGCTCCAGTGCAGAAAAACATGCAGCAGCCTTAGGCAGCAAAGTAAGAGGTCATGTGACCACTGCCATTTTGCTTACCAGTGCTTTGGTGCCACAATATTTACATAGGCAACAAACGGGCAGTCAAAGGACTTCCTAAATGGAGTTCAGATGACATAAAAGCTTACTGTGTGTTTATTCTGCAACAGCATGCACTGTACTGCAATTTCAGAAATATTCTTCTGAAGTGGCCAACTCCTTTAACCCCTTCAACCCCGTGCCTGTTTTCACCTTCCTACCAAGGCCATTTTTTTGCTAATCTGACATGTGTCACTTTATGTGATAATAAACGCTTTTACTTATCCAGGCCATTCTGAGATTGTTTTCTTGTCACATATTGTGCTTCACGACAGTAGTAAATTTGTGGCAAAATATTTCGTTTTTATTTAAAAAAAAACAAAACAACAAATTTAGCAAAAATTTGGAAAAATTTGCAAATTTCAATTTCTCTATCAAAATATATAGTAATACCTCCAAAAATAGTTATTATTTTACATTCCCCATATGTCTTCTTTATGTTGGCATCATTTTATAAATGTCATTTTACTTTTTTAGGACGTGAGAAAGCTTAGAAGTTTAGAAGCCATTTTTCTAATTTTCAACAAAATTTACAAAACCATTTTTTTAAGCACCAATTCAGATATAAAGTGATTTTGAGGGGCTTACATAATAAAACCCACCCATAAATGACCCCGTTTTAGAAACTAAACCCCTCAAATTATTTAAAACTGATGTTACAAACTTTAACCCTTTAGGTGTTCCACAAAAATTAAAGGAAAATGGAGGCGAAATTTCAAAATTTCATTTTTATGCAGATTTTTCATGTTAATCAATTTTTTCTTGTAACACAGCAAAGGTTAACAGCAAACTAAACCTCAATATAATATACATTGCTCTGATTCTGCAGTTTACAGAAATACCCCATATGTGGTGGTAAACGTCTCTATGGGTTTGTGGCAGTGGTCAGAAGGAAAGAAACACCATACAGATTTTAGAGGCAGATTTTGCTAGAATGGTTTTTAGGCATCATTTTGTAATTGAGAGACCCCGACGTACCCCTACAGTGGAAACCCTCAAAAAGTGACCCCATTTTGGAAACTACACCCTTCAAAGGAATATATTAAGGGGGGTACTGACCACTTTGACCCCCTAAGCGTTTTACAGAATTTGGAAACACTTGGCTGTGAAAATAAAAAGTTTCATTTCTTCCAATAAAATGTTGCTTTAGCCCCAAATTTTTCATTTTCACAAGGGGTAACAGGAGAAAAGCACCCCATAATGTGTTACCCATTTTCTCCTGAATACGGCATGTGGTGGTAAACTGCTGTGGGGGCACATGGCAGGGCTCAGAACAGAAGAATATGGATTTTACAGCACAGATTTTGATGGATTGGTTTGCGGGAGCCATTGATTTTTATTTTTTGAGTTATTGTCTTATGTGGGGGCTCATTTTTTGTGGGATGAAGTGACGTTTTCATTGGTACCATTTCGGGGTACATAAGACTTTTTGATCGCTTGGTATTACACTTTTTGTGAGTCAATGTAAAAAAATAGCAGTTTTGGCATAGTTTTTAAAAAAATGTTTTTACATCTTTCACCCGAAGGGGCAAATCATGTGATATTTTTATAGAGCAGGTTGTTACGGAAGCGGAAATACCCAATATGTCTCACATTTTTATTTTTGTTAAATTTTACACAGTAAATGAATTTTTGAACAGAATTAAATCTTGTTTTTGTGTTGCCATATTCTAACTGTCCTATTTTTTTTATTTTTCTGGCGACTGACTTAGGTAGGGTCTCATTTTTTGCGGGGCGAGATGACGGTTTGATTGGTGCCATTTTGGGGTACATACGCCTTTTTGAGCGCCTGCTATTACACTTTTTGTGAAGCAAGGTGACCAAAAAATGGCATAGTTTATTTAAAAATTTTTTTAGACATTTTCTGTCTTTTTTAAAAATTTGCTCTCAGCTAAGCTGTGTGAGGGCTTATTTTTTGTGCGGTGAGCAGCTATTTTTTTTTTTTTTTAATATTTTGAGGTACATACAACTTTATCAATTTTTATATCATTTTGGGACGCAGGAAAAAGAAAAGGCAGCTGCTCTGCCATTGCGGTTTGTGTTTTATTATTGCAACGTACACTGTATGGGAAAAATGCTGCTTAGTACGATTACAGAGATACCAATCTTATATAGCGTATTTTTCAGACTATAAGACACATTTTTTTCCCCCAAAATTGGGGGAAAAGTGGTAATGCATCTTATAGTCTGAATGCTAATGACTGCTTTATCAGATCTGAGTCTGATCTCAGGCTGACTGGGGGTTCTGATTTGAGTCTGATGGAGGCTGGGGGGTTTGATGGAGGGGATGGCTGATTGAGGTTGATGGAAGCTGGGACTACAAACAGGATTATGTAACTGTCAATAATATAATAAGTGATAGCCAGAATGGTTTTACTAAGAACAGAAGCTGTCAAACTAACCTGATTTGTTTTTATGAGGAGGTGAGTTACACAGGGCTGTGGAGTCGGAGTCGGTATAAAATGGACCGACTCCGAAAATATATAATGAATTAGTACATTTAGTTCAGTGCTGAATATATTTTTATAAGAATTTGTGAAATGATGAAATGTCCTATAAATGTCTGTTCTATTCCTGATCTAAGGATTTAGGCTTTTAGTTGAGATGACTGTGTACTGCCCTTTATGTCCAGTGCATGTTCTCTCTGTATGCTTTATGTTTCCTCTGAGCTCATGTTTGGAGATGTTAGCTGCTCTCATGGCTTCTATCTGCTGATGTAAAACACCTAGAGCCTTATGTATGAAAACTGTCTAGGTGTAGAAGTTTCTTTGTTGCCCATAGCAACCAATCAGAGCTCCCCTTTCATTTCATATAGTGCTCTGGAGAAATGAAAGGGGAGCTCTGATAGGTTGCTATGGGCAACAAAAAAAGTCTTAGACCTAGACAGTTTTCATACATCAGGCCCAGAGGCGTAGCTACTGGGGGGATGGGGCAGGGGAGGCGATGCTCCAGGCCCAATACCTCTGGGGGGGGCCATCAGGGATGGCCTTAGTACAATCAGGCGAATACAAGTGAGCGCTTCCATTATGGAGTCTGATGGGGGCACATTAAGCCGATCTGAGGTCTGATGGGGGCACATTCTGCTGATCTGAGGTCTGATGGGGGCACATTCTGCTGATCTGAGGTCTGATGGGGCACATTAAGCCGATCTGAGGTCTGATGGGGGCACATTAAGCCGATCTGAGGTCTGATGGGGGCACATTAAGCCGATCTGAGGTCTGATGGGGGCACATTAAGCCGATCTGAGGTCTGATGGGGGCACATTCTGCTGATCTGAGGTCTGATGGGGGCACATTCTATTGATCTGAGGTCTGATGGGGGTACATTCTGCTGATCTGAGGTCTGATGGGGGCACATTCAGCTGATCTGAGGTCTGATGGGGGAACATTCTGCTGATCTGAGGTCTGATGGGGGCACATTCTGCTGATCTGAGGTCTGATGGGGGCACATTAAGCCGATCTGAGGTCTGATGGGGGCACATTAAGCCGATCTGAGGTCTGATGGGGGCACATTAAGCCGATCTGAGGTCTGATGGGGGCACATTAAGCCGATCTGAGGTCTGATGGGGGCACATTAAGCCGATCTGAGGTCTGATGGGGGAACATTCTGCTGATCTGAGGTCTGATGGGGGCACATTCTATTGATCTGAGGTCTGATGGGGGTACATTCTACTGATATGAGGTCTGATGGGGGCACATTCAGCTGATCTGAGGTCTGATGGGGGAACATTCTGCTGATCTGAGGTCTGATGGGGGAACATTCTGCTGATCTGAGGTCTGATGGGGGCACATTCTATTGATCTGAGGTCTGATGGGGGTACATTCTGCTGATCTGAGGTCTGATGGGGGAACATTCTGCTGATCTGAGGTCTGATGGGGGAACATTCTGCTGATCTGAGGTCTGACGGGGTACATTCTGCTGATCTGAGGTCTGATGGGGGAACATTCTGCTGATCTGAGGTCTGATGGGGGCACATTCTATTGATCTGAGGTCTGATGGGGGCACAATACGCTGATCTGAGGTCTGATGGGGGCACAATACGCTGATCTGAGGTCTGATGGGGGCACATTAAGCCGATCTGAGGTCTGATGGGGGCAAGGGACTGTTAGTTTAGTGATGTAAAAGCTGGGGACAGATTTCCTTTAACATAGGAGTCCCCTTTTTTACTCCTATTAATCCTATATTTTACTGCATTATGTGGTAGAGTATTTAGAGTAGGGTATGTAGAAAGTCTATTGTACTGTACTTAACAGCATAGATGATCTAGCAGTTTATATAGTCATCTTGCTAATACAGTATTATAACCACAACTAGTAGTATGTGCCTGTGAAGTTGGAAACGTGCGTTTGGGAAGCCAATAAGTGGGGGGCCCACTCAAGTATGTTTTGCCCCCTCCATGTGCTGAACCTCTAGCTACGCCTCTGATTAGGCCCTAAGTGAGCTGTACCCAGAGAAGCCTGATAGATTACAGACTGTTTTTGTCATGACTTATCTGTACTATTGATTTTATGCAAATTTGTTTAAAGTTATCACTTAAACATGCTGCATGTATGAGGGAGTAGGAGTCGGGAGTCGGGGTGAGGGGAAATTGAGGAGTTGGAGTCGGGGCTTTGGCTTACCGACTCCACAGCCCTGGGTGAGTAGAAGCCTGGACAGAGGGAATGCTGTCTATATTGTGTTTTTGGACTTTGCAAAGGCGTTTGATAGTGTCCCCCTCATGGACGACTAATGGGTAAATTGAGGTCTATTGGTTTAGAAAATATAATTTGTAGGACCTACATAAACAACAAACTTTTAAAGCTTCCATCTCAGTATTAAAACACAAGAAAAACTATACATATTTGGTATAGTTGTAATCGTAATGACCCGGACAATAAAAGTAAGTTTTTCCGCATAGGAAACATTGTAAAAAAGAATCGCCATAAAACTGTAGCAGAATGGTGTTTTTTTTTTTTATAATTCCACCCTATTGGAATTTTTTTTCCACTTCCCAACACATTGTATGCAACCTTAAATAAACCCTAAATTAGAAAGCACATCTGGTCTTGCAAAAAACAAGCCCTCATACGGCTATGTGAATGAAAAAAATAAAAAAATTATGGCTTTGGGAGGGCTGGGAGTAAAAAATGAAAAAAACAAAAACAAAAAAAAAATCACTCGGTCTTAAAAGGATTAAAGAAACCCATTTCCCTTTGAATCACATCCCTACTCTATCTCACAAAATATCTCTTTGGTCCCACAGCACACACTTGTCCACTATTACAGGAATTAGTACAGCTATACTATGAATAAAACAAATAGAAGTCCAGTATTCTTTCTAATCAGCTAACACGTAAACTACATAACTTATTGTGCAGTTTGGCATAATAGCTCAGTGGATATTGTATGCTTCCATATATTAAAGGTAACCTGTCATCAGTTTCATGCTACCTGAATGAAAGGCAAATAAAACACAGAACTGTCAATCAAGTCGAGTCAGGCAGGAAGAAGCTGTAGGGTTGCCCCGAGTGGACACTTCTCATGCCCAGCTCCTGCTGATTGCCATAGGATAAAAGATGTCAATCAGCATCAGGGAGGTGGAAGAGCGGGAGCTCATGAATATGAGGACTTGCTGGTGTGTGCTCTGTATTGATCAGTTCTAGCTGATCGGCCTTTGCTTGAGCTGTTCATTACAGATTTTAACAAATTGACTAATCAATTCAAGTTCGTGCCCCAGCATTCTGATAAGGATATCAGTCACCAGTTTATGCTGCCCTCACATAGGGTATAAAACTAGTGACAGGTGCCCATTGGAATGCAGCATATTTTGGAGCTGGGGTTCAGTTCAGCTGACATAGCTGGGAAAAACAAAAACATAACCTAGTTGACATATGAGGGCCTGTTTATTGCTGGATGATTTATTTTTTCTAACTAACATTTAAAAGGGTTTTCCGAGAGGAAAAGGTCATCAATATTTAAGTCTCAGAAAAAACCCTTTAATGTTCCATACAATTTATTGCAAAACTATAAAATTATTATTTGTTGTTTGGAATGGAAAAAAATCAATTCGACCATTGCTTTGTGGGTTTTGTTTTTATGGACTTTATTATATGGCAATATATTGAAACTTTTTAATTGCTTTGTGCCACCATATTTTCACAGCCATGTTTTTATTGTACTGTTGATGGAGCTGTGTGAACAATTGTTTTTTGCAGGGCGAGTTGTATTTTTATTGGATTCCATTTTGGAGCACATACTGTTTAATAGTTTTTTATTACATTTTATTTTTAGAGGTAAAAACAGCAATTCTGGTTTGTTTTTTTGGACATTATTAGACATGGCAATGACAGTTATTGCTATTTTTTTCCTTTTACATGGTGAATGGAAACAGGTTTATTTGAAGCTTTTAATATTTTTTGTATTTGTAAGATTTTATTAACCTTTTTTTAACCATTTTTTAGTCCTCCTAAGATACTTCAACATGCAATATTTCTATATCCCAATGTAGTGCAATTTACCTGCATCCTATTACACCATGCCAGAGGCCTCAGCTGCATGTATGTTTGGTTTGGCAGAAAGTGTATGTGTTTTCGGTGGGGAGAAAGGAGAAAGCAGCTGCCAGACACTTCTCCTCGCAAAAAAGAAGGATCGAGCAAAAATATTTATTTCGCTTGAGCCTTCTTTTCCCCAACATTATGAGTCTGAGAGTCTTAAAGAGTACCTGTTACCACCAAACACAGTGTAATCTGCAGGTGGCATATTACACGGGCTGAGAATCACACAGATAATTGCTAACAAGCATTCATAAAAAAAGCTCATTAGCGAATATCTGGCCGTGTAAATGTACCACTGATTGCTTGTTCATCGGGTTAATAAATCATTTGTGTGGTCACAAAAATTATCATTTGCCTGCAGCAGATCTAGCTTTGTAAACAGAACTCTGCTACTGGCAAACAATGATTCAGTATGTGGACAAGCGATCACTAATAGCATACTGTAGAGGAGATCCCTGCACTTAAATGCAGCAATCTCCTCCACTAGATTGCAGGCGATTGTCGGGAATTAATGCCTAGTTCCTAACAATCTGCTGCTGTATCGTCCCGTGTAAAGGGCCCTTAAGTGTGTGTGTATACAGAGATAGCTGTCAGTCATTGATAGCTGTACACGAGGATAGTATTATCAGTGACTAACAGATAAATTCTATATACACACTTACATAGTGAATGCTATCAAACACTGAAATTAGCTGAATGGACTGCCTTGAGCAGAAATTTAAATGTATAAATTAGTTAATCTTTTCCCATAGAACTATAGATCAGTCTGCTCAGCTCCTCCTGCTCTATAAGATGCTGCCTGAAGATTGCACTGTACTACGACTATGTGGTGAGAAGTCAGTATGCTGCATGTTACTTTGTTTACTATGACAGCATCTTAAGTAACATGGTCACCAGCCTAATGCAAATTACAACCCTCCTTTCCAAATTACCTGTCTGCTGAAGAATCGTTGCAGTAGCCCCTTTTTTGGTTGCGGGGAAGGAAGACCCCTCCAGTCCAGATCCGGTGGGACTGATCCATCTATTGGAATGTTACTTAGTTCCCTAAAGCAGTCTGTCTCAATCATCTAAAATACATATAGAAACAAGTATTCAGTTTTTTCTTCTTAGCTCTGAACTACTCATACCACACTTGCTAACAACTTACCTCATTCTGCCAGGGTATAGGCACACATCCTGTGGCAAATTTCTGATAAAAGTCACTGTCTGTCTGCTCAAGCTCCACACCTTTTACTGTTGAGAACTGCTCTATATCTAGAACATCTTTGCAGTAGATTGCCTGAGGCTGAAAGACATAAAAGTTATAAATTAATGTAGAATTTTTATAAATTTATAGAAAATACTAAATACCTAGCTTCTAACATACAGTAGCTACTAGCTGAATCACTGTCTATAAGACAAGGCAAAAATGGAAACATGGGCAAGTTACAAGGAGACATTTGCCTAAACAACTGGCATTGCCCAGTGTAAAAATGCCGGCGATTGAATAATTTGCTATTTTGTTGTTCATCTCATCTTTTATGCTGATCTAAAAATCATTGTTGGCTGGCAGCACATCGCCACATGTGAACACATCGAAATATACAGTATTGGGGGACCAAACAATGGCACCAACGATCATTTTAATGAAAAGAAAGCCACATTATTATTTTCACATAGAAATGTAAGTTAAACGGGTTGTCTCACTTCAGCAAGTGGCATTTATTATGTAGACAAAGGTAATACATTTTTCCATCACATTATACACTGCTCATTTCCATGTTTACAGACCACCATGTAATACATCAGTGGTGGTTGTGCTTGTACACTATAGGAAAAAGCATCAGCCTCTCTGGTGGCCAGGACTGTGGTGGCGCACATAGGCTAGTGCTTTTTCCTATAGTGTGCAAGCACGACCACCACTGATGGATTACAGTGTAGTCGTAACCATGGCAACAAGTAGTGTATAATGTGATGGAAAAATTAATCAAGCCAGCAAAGGAAACAATATAGATAATTACAATACATAAGTAAGTGCCTTGTATTAACTTCCTGTACATGATAAATGCCATTTCCTGAAGTGAGACAACCTCTTTAAAGAGGTTCTCCAGGAATTAAAAAAATGAAAATACTTGAATATTACTTTATTCTAAATATATTCACATATACATTTCATTACTTTGAATGGCTTGTTTTGTCTAGGGAGCGATCATTAGGAGAAATAAAATGTCTGACGTCTTATTAGTACACACAGAACCTGTCCTAATGACACAGCAGGACAAGTTCCTTCACCACAATGAGCCATAGAGCTGCCTTGTCCTCCTATCTGCTTGTCAGGAATCATGATCCTGAATACAGGTGAATCTCTGTGGGAATGGAGAAGATGAGGAGACGAGAGAGGAGGGTGAGGTGTGGCTAATGAGAAGCAGTACTTGTTTACAGTCTCCATTACCACAACACATTACCACAGTCTGTCCTGCTTGTCTGTCCTCTCTGTACTTCATGTCTCTTCATAAACTAAATTCCGCACAGATTCAGCTAAAGTTCTTATCATCTGTATTCAGGATAATAATTCCTGAGAAGTAGGAAAGGAGGAGGAGGATGGGGAAGCTCTTTACCTCAGTGTTGTAAAGTAACTTGTCCTCATGTGTGATCAGGGCAGGTCTTGCGTGAACTGATGGGACAGCGGCCATTTTGTTTCCCCTGATGATTGCTCCCCAGACAAAAGAGCAATTATAAACAAGAAAAAAAACAATGTGGATAAATAGAACTGTAAAGAAAGCAATAAATGACAAGCAGAAAGCATTTAAATCACTAAAACGGGGGGGGGGAGCGAGGAAGCATAAGGAACTATAAGGAAAGAAATAGAATATGTAAAAGACAAATAAAAACAGCCAAACTAGAGACCGAGAGATTGATCGCCAAAGAGAGTAAAACTAACCCTGATGAGGAGAAAGCAAAGCTACTAAATATCTTTTTCTCCACTGTATTCACTGAGGAAAATAAACTGTCAGATGAAATGCAGAATATAAAAGTAAATTCCCCATTAAAAGTGCCCTGTTTGACCCAGCAAGAAGCACAGTGGCATCTTAAAAAGATTAAAATAGACAAATCGCCAGGACCGGATGGCATACACCCCCGTATCCTTAGAGAATTAAGTAATGTCATCGCCAGACCCTTATTTCTGATATTTAAAGGGTTTCTGTCATCAGGTTTCACCATATTAAACCGGATGACATTTGCAATGTGCAAATGTCACCTGAGGTCTAATATGGTAATATTTTCAAGATCTGTGTCCCCGTTTTTGTTAAAAAGAAACTTTTGTATTATGCAAATCAACCTTACTAGGTGCAGGGGGCGGTAACCCTGCACCCAGTGGCGCCGTTTTCCCCACCTCCAGGAACGCGTCATCGCCGATGATTGACAGGGCCAGGCAGCTCCCTCTATCTGCTGCTGGCCCTGTCAGTGCTGCAAATCCCTCGCCTGCGCCGTGTGTCCTTCATTCGGCGCAGGCGCAGTGAGTACAGCTGGCTGCCGGGCTCCCGCCTTCCTCACTGCGCCGCCTTCTCTTCCGGGTGTAGTGTGATGTCATCAGCGCAGGCGCAGTGAGGAAGCCAGGCGCGGGATTTGCAGCGCTGACAGGGCCAACAGCACATAGAGGAAGCTGCCTGGCCCTGTCAATCATCGGCGATGACGCGTTCCTGGAGGTGGAGAAAACGGCGCCACTAGGTGCAGGGTTACTGCCCCCTGCACCTAGTAAGGTTGATTTGCATATTACAAAAGTTTCTTTTTAACAAAAACGGGGACACAGATCTTGAAAATATTACCATATTAGACCTCAGGTGACATTTGCACATTGCAAATGTCATCCGGTTTAATATGGTGAAACCTGATGACAGAAACCCCTTAAGGACTCTATACTGACAGGGAGTGTTCCACAGGATTGGCGCATAGCAAATGTGGTGCCAATATTCAAAAAGGGTCCAACAACAGACCCCGGGAACAGTAGGCCGGTAAATTTAACATCTGTCGTGGGTAAACTGTTTGAGGATTTTCTAAGAGATGCTATCTTTGAGTACCTCAATGAAAATAAGCAAATAACTCCATATCAGCATGGCTTTATGAGGGATCGGTACTGTCAAACCAATTTAATCAGTTTCTATGAGGAGGTAAGTTCTAGACTGGACCGCGGCGAATCAATGGATGTCGTATATCTGGACTTCTCCAAAGCATTTGACACGGTACCACATAAAAGGTTAGTATATAAAATGAGAATGCTTGGCCTGCGAGAAAATGTCTGTATGTGGGTAAGTAACTGGCTCAGTGATAGAAAACAGAGGGTGGTTATTAATGGTACATACTCAGATTGGGTCACTGTCACTAGTGGGGTACCACAGGGGTCAGTATTGGGCCCTATTCTCTTCAATATATTTATTAATGATCTTGTAGTAGGCTTGCACAGTAAAATATCAATTTTTGCAGATGACACTAAACTGTGTAAAGTAATTAACACAGAAGAGGACAGTACACTGATACAGATGGATCTGGATAGACTGGCGGCTTGGGCAGAGAAGTGGCAGATGAGGTTTAACACTGACAAATGTAAAGTTATGCATATGGGAAGGAATAATGCAAGTCACCAGTACATACTGAATGGTAAAACATTGGGTAACTCTGACATGGAAAAGGACCTAGGAATTTTAGTGAACAGCAAACTAAGCTGTAGAAACCAATGTCAGACAGCTGCTGCCAAGGCCAATAAGATAATGGGTTGCATCAAAAGAGGCATAGATGCCCGTGAGGAGAACATAGTCCTACCACTTTACAAATCACTAGTCAGACCACACATGGAGTACTGTGTACTGTTTTGGGCTCCTGTGAACAAGGCAGACATAGCAGAGCTGGAGAGGGTTCAGAGGAGGGGAACTAAAGTAATAACTGGAATGGGTGGACTACAGTACCCAGAAAGATTATCAAAATTAGGCTTATTCACTTTAGAAAAAGGACGACTGAGGGGAAATCTAATAACTATGTATAAATATATCAGGGGTCAGTACAGAGATCTCTCCCATGATCTATTTATCCCCAGGACTGTGACTTTGACGAGGGGACATCCTCTGCGTCTGGAGGAAAGAAAGTTTGTACACAAACATAGAAGAGGATTCTTTATGGTAAGAGCAGTGAGACTGTGGAACTCTCTGCCTGAGGAGGTGGTGATGGTGAGTTCACTAAAAGAGTTCAAGAGGGGCCTGGATGTATTTCTGGAGGGTAATAATATTACAGGTTATAGTTGCTAGAGATGGGTCGTTGATCCAGGGAGTAATTCTGATTGCATGATTGGAGTCGGGAAGGAATTTTTTTCCCTAAAGTGGGGAAAATTAGGTTCTACCTCACAGGGGTTTTTTTTGCCTTCCTCTGGATCAAGTTGTAGGAAAACAGGCCGAACTGGATGGACAGATGTCTTTTTTTCGGCCTTATAAACTATGTTACTAAATAATGAAAGGTATTTGAGAATATATTTATAATAAAGTAATATTTAAGTATTTTAATTTTCTTAATTCCCGGAGAACCCCTTCAATGAGTGTGAATCGACTTGCTATTTCATCAAATGATGTTCATGATCTCTTTAGATGGACCCTAAGAGTCATTGCTCTTCCTGGCCTCATGCTGGTGTCATTTAAAGTGTCAGGAACCATGGGTGTAGGTAGGAATCTTTCCGAGAGGGATTTATTGCATAGCCTTATCTGTTTAAAGGACTTGTCCGGTTTTCCGATACTGATGACCTACAGTGCCTTGCGAAAGTATTCGGCCCCCTGGAACGTTTCAACCTTTCACCACATTTCAGGCTTCAAACAGATAGAACATTTTAAATTTTTGGTGAAGAATCAACAACAAGAGGGTCACAATTGTGAAGTGGAACGAAATTTATCGGATCATTTAAACTTTTTTTGTAATAATAAAACTGAAAAGTTGGGCGTGCAAAATTATTCGGCCCATTTACTTTCAGTTCAGAAAACTCACTCCAGAAGTTCATTGAGGATCTCTGAATGATCCAATGTTGTCCTAAATGACTGATGAAGATAAATAGAATCCACCTGTGTGTAATCAAGTCTCCGTATAAATGCACCTGCTGTGTGATAGTCTCAGGGTCCTGCATCATGAAGACCAAGGAACACACCAGGAAGGTCCGTGATACTGTTGTGGAGAAGTTTAAAGCCGGATTTGGATACCAAAAGATTTCCCAAGCTTTAAACATTCCAAGGAGCACTGTGCAAGCGATCATATTGAAATGGAAGGAGTATCAGACCACTGCAAATCTACCAAGACCCGGCCGTCCCTCTAAACTTTCATCTCAAACAAGGAGAAGACTGATCAGAGATGCAGCCAAGAGGCCCATGATCACTCTGGATGAACTGCAGAGATCTACAGCTGAGGTGGAAGAGTCTGCCCATAGGACAACAATCAGTCGAACACTTCACAAATCTGGCCTTTATGGAAGAATGGCAAGAAGAAAGCCATTTCTCAAAGATATCCATAAGATATCTATAAAAGTCTTGTTTACAGTTTGCCACAAGCCACCTGGGAGACACACCCAACATGTGGAAGAAGGTGCTCTGGTCAGATGAAACCAAAATCAAACTTTTTGGAAACAATGCAAAAACGATATGTTGGGCATAAAAGCTCATCACCCTGAACACACCATCCCCACTGTCAAACATGGCGGTGGCAGCATCGTGGTTTGGGCCTGCTTTTCATCAGCAGGGACAGGGAAGATGGTTAAAATTGATGGATGGGAAGATGGATGGAGCCAAATACAGGACCATTCTGGATGAAAGCCTGTTGGAGTCTGCAAAAGACCTGAGACTAGGACGGAGATTTATCTTCCAACAAGACAATGATCCCAAACATAAAGCAAAATCTATAATGGAATGGTTCAAAAATAAATATATCCAGGTCTTAGAATGGTCAAGTCAAAGTCCAGACCTGAATCTAATTGAAAATATGTGGAAAGAGCTGAAAACTGCTGTTCACAAACGCACTCCATCCAACTTCAAAGAGCTTGAGCTGTTTTGCAAGGAAGAATGGGCAAGAATTTCAGTCTCTAGATGTGCAAAACTGATAGAGACATACCCCAAGCGACTTGCAGCTGTAATCGCAGCAAAAGGTGGCGCAACAAAGTATTAATGCAAGGGGGCCGAATAATTTTGCACGCCCCACTTTTCAGTTTTATTATTACAAAAAAAGTTTAAAAGATCCAATAAATTTCGTTCCACTTCACAATTGTGACCCACTTGTTGATTCTTCGCCAAAAATGTAAAATGTTATATCTTTTTGTTTGAAGCCTGAAATGTGGCAAAAGGTTGAAAAGTTCCAGGGGGCCGAATACTTTCGCAAGGCACTGTATCTTCAGGATAACTCATCAATATCAGAGAGGCAAGGATCTGACTCCTGGCATCCTCACTGATCAGCAGTTTGAAGGGGTTGCATCACTTTTGTGTGCGCTGCATCCTCTTCACCTTTTACCTGCATGCTGTCCACACCCACAATGCTCTCCACAGTGCTGCACCCCCTATATCTCTTCCCTTATCTCTATCACCCCACCCGAGCTCTCCGTTCAGCCAATGACTTACAACTGACTTCCAACATAATCTGAACCTCTCACTCCTGGCTCCAAGACTTCTCCCCAGCTGCACCGGTTCTCTGGAATGCTCTGCCCCAAGAAATCAGGTTAAATCACAACATACACAGTTTTAAGCACTCTCTAAAAATACATCTTTTTAGGGTAGCCTATCACATTCCCTGATCTAACTCCTATCATTTTTCTGAACCTGATCCTCCACCAAACTCTCCACCGCACCCAAGTACCTAGAAGCACTACAGATATTGGCTAGTGACCGGCTCATGCAACTTTATATCTACTGCCCTATTCTCCCAAGATGGCTGGACCATTGTACAAAACAAGCACTTTTACCTTTTGTGTCACCCCTATCTCCTCATAGATTGTAAGCTCTTGTGAGCAGGGCCCTCATTCCTCTTGTAATTATTGACTTGTCTGTTGCTATGTTATTTATGATGGTCTGTACATGAACCCCTGAACTGTAAAGCACTGCAGTATGTTTCCACTGTATAAATAAAAATTATTATTATCAGTATCTGATGGGTGGGGGTCCAACACCCAGGATCCCTGCCGATAAGTAGTTTGAGAAGGCACCGGTGCTTCTGTGAGCACTGTGGCCTTCTCCATGCTTACCAAGTACAGCGCCATACATTGTATAACGGCTGTGCTTGGTATCGCAACACAACCCCATTCATTTCAATGGGGCTGAGTTGCGCCTAGGCCATGTAACCGATGAACGTGTCTTCACACAGCTAGGGAAAGCAGCGAGTGCCGCTGCTTTCTCGAACAGCTGATCGGTGGATTCCCGGGATTCAGGGCCCCACTGATCAGATACTGATAACCTATCCAGCAGAGCAGAGCTGTGGAGTTCGAGTCACGGAGTTGGAGTACATTTTGTTGGAGTCGGAGTTGGCCCTGCTATCTAGAGGAAAGGTCATCAGGTTTAACATATCGGAAAAACCCTCAGCCCACATCCGTTACAGTTTCCATGCTGGTCCCAAAACAGAATGACAATCTTACATCTGGTTTGAAAGGTGGTTCTAGAATTCCTGCTTCAAGTCTTTTGAAATTTATATGCTTGAAGAGCTCATGCTCTTTCACCTCTTGTGCACCGCCACCACGACTCCCTAACCGTTGCTCAGGGTCTTTACATAATAACTGTGGAAAGATAGAAAAACACAAAAACTTTCAGTACAATGCATGCTTTATTCGCCTATGCCTTTAATGTACATACAAAAGCCTTACCTTACTAAGGACATCATCTTCTCCTGACCTTGGTCATTTCTGTTTAACATCTAAAATCAACTATTAAAGGGGTTGTGCAGAGATTTATATGGATGACCTATCCTCAGAATCTGATCTGCGGTGGTCCAACATCCAGGACCCCTACCAATCAGTTGTGAGCACCACTTCCTGGTCATTATGTCAACAGTACTAGCAGGATTATAAGAAAAAGCTGCACATCCAATGTATAAAACCATCAGTTTTTATTTAACACCACAAAAGATTTTAAAAACATTGTATACAAGAGAAACCTTATGTAGGACTGAATATATCCATACATAAACAAGTGCATCCAACAATAAGGACTGTCTTGTATTCCCCAGATGACTCAAAAAAAATCAGTGAATGATGATTCACATGATGCTATAACATGACATTCAATATAAACTATTAGATTACAATACCCATAGTATAAGATGAAGTGTCTAAGTCCATGTACACACAAATGCTTAGCCCCACGTGTACCGCTAGAATAACCAGCTTCCTCAGGGGTCTCTGGACACTCCATATATAGTCCAACACTGAAAAGTAACTAAACTTTTTTTACGCGTCAAAAATGTTGATCGGCGGAGGTCCCAGCTCTGTAGAATGAAGAGTCTGAAACGCTAGGCCAAGCACTGCTTCTCCTCGTTGCTGGGTGTGATATTGAAGGCTCAATAGAAAATCTATGGGACAGTCTTCACTATTGCGCTCGGCAGTGCGGAGAAGCAGCACTCGACTCAATGCTATCCCACCTGATCCCTAACCTAAACATTATAGTTATCCCTGTCCTAACCCACCTCTTTAGCCTATCACTGGCCACAGGTATCTTCCCTTACTCTTTTAAACATGCCATCATCACACCCAGACTCAAGAAGCATTTCCTGGGCCCATCTAGCTATCGCCCCTTCTCACTACTCCCATTTGCATCCAAACTCCTAGAGCAACATGTCCATCTTGAACAGTTTCCTTACCTGTTATCCCACTCACTCTTTGATTCTTTACAATCCGGCTTCCCACCCAATCACTCCACTGAAACCATCCTAACCCAAGTCACCATGATCTGCTAGCTGCCAAAACTAAATGTCATTACTCTGTGCTCCTCCTTCTTGACCTGTCTTTGACACAGTCGATCACTCTCTCCAGTTGCAAACAATCTTTTCTTTCGGCATCAGAGAACTGGCCCTCTTCTGGAGCTCCTCGTACTTCAATAGAACTTTCAGCTTTACCCATTCCTACACCACCATGCCCTCTTTATGTTAGTGACCCTCAAGCTGGCCCAGATGTCACATCCCTTCTATCAGCTCTATCTTCATTCTTCTCCTCCCGCTTCTTCAAACTCAACATGGAAAAAACAGAATTCTTATCTTTTCCCTATGTCACTCAGCCTTCCACCAGAATTATCCATTACAGCTAACAGCACCATGCGTTTCTCCTGGGCAGAGGTCAAAGTACATTTTTTCTGGAAGAGTAAAAATACTCCTCTTAGTGTTTTTGAGGGGTATTTTTTAGCTAAGGAGGAGTATGAAAGCTGCATTAATTCAAATTCATCATACGTAGGCCTAAACTGGTTCAGATGTGCATTGGAGGCTCCGTTTGGGGCCTCTATTCCAAATTCTGTCATAAAGACCAGACAAAAAAAAAAAGCCTTGCATCCCGGATGAAAACAAAATCATAGTTAATGGAGTCTGTTCAGCTCTGTTCCTGTCAGTTAGGCTTGGTTCACATCACGTTTTTGTCATACATTTAACATGCACAAAAAAACGTATACGTTAACGGATTCCTCAGATGGGTGCCACAATATGGCTCACAACATGGCATCTGTCACCTTAGAGTTCCACTGTAAAAAAAAAAAAAAAAAAAGAAAAAAGTATGGAAGAATGGAAAAATGTGTTATACTACGCTTTCCCATCCTGCAAAAAAAAGTATAAATTTTTTTTTTGTTTATCATGGAACTCTATGGTAAAGGTAAACTCAATGGGTGGCAGTGTATGTGTCTGTCTGTTGTTTTAGTGCAGTAGTTACAATACAATATAGTCATGGATGGCAAAGAGTAAGTAGTAGTGGATACATATGTAATGATAGGTAGCCGGTCACAGCGCGCACTGACTGATGGATTGCTACTTTGTTACAACTAGAGTATCGCTATGAAAGATAGAAACAGTGATATTTCCATGTGTATTAGACATTAAACAGAACGAAGGGTATTTGCCTACAAACTACTGAGACTTTTAACCTGTTCCCGACCGCCGACGGTTAAAGGGGTTGTCCGAGTTATTTTTTTGTCCTTTGTATGTTTCTAACTAGTCAAATACAACAGCTTTTCCATACACTTTCTGCTTCTAAAGCTGCTGGTTTCTTAGATTTAACTCAGGGTCACATGACCTGTGATGTCAGCTTATCTCCCTGCTGTGTGATGTTTCGTGCACAACCCTCAGAGATCAGATAACAGTCTGTACACAAGACGTCACTATGCTGGCCATGCTCCCCTGCTGCTATCTCCTCTCTCCCTGGATTCCTTCAGATAAAACATTAACCCCTTCAGCCAGAACACACTGAAGGTTTTTCAACAGCAGCTGCAGATGTAAAGAGACACAGGATCTGCCCTCCTCACCCTGCAGACACAGAGCTGATACTGGAGCTGATCTGGAGGAGATGCAAAGTACAAGTACAGGTAGGGGGGAGATCCTGTGTTTATCAGCAGTGTCATTGTACAGCTGGGACTTGTAGTCCTACACATACAACATGCTGCTGAGTGTCCCAGCAGGCAGACATGTCACTCAGCACTTGTATTCACTCCCTTTACAGAGAGGGGGGAGGGGCAGAGATGGTTATTACTGCATGTAAACAAAGGCCAGAAGAGAACCAGGGAAATGAGGAAATAAAGATTTTTTTTGCCTAAAACTTGCTTAACTTAGTTATATATTGCTGCCCATCAGATTTAAAGTACTATATATTTTTTTTCATAACTCGGACAACCCCTTTAATCTACGTCGCTGCTTGCTGGGCTTTGTGCAGCAGCGACGTAGATTAATGCTGCCATCTTACGGGGCGATCGGGACCCCCAGACTACTCTAAACCCCCGGAACAGGCTGTTACTAACAGCCTGAGCTCCGGGGGCAATGTCCGGAACCGGATTGTTCAGGTCCCAGACAATTGTGGTAGCCAGTAACAGTTACATTTTTAGAACAAGCACAGGGAATAAATTATGGAATCACTGAATTCTGAGGAAAAAATTATGGAATCATGAAAAACAAACAAAATAACACTCCAACACATCACTAGTACTTTGTTGCACCACATCTGGCTTTTATAACTGCTTGCAGTCTCTGAGGCATTGACTTAATGAGTGACAAACAGTACTCTTCATCAATCTGGCTCCAGCTTTCTCTGATTGCTGTTGCCAGATCAGCTTTGCAGGTTGGAGCCTTGCCATGGACCATTTTCTTTAACTTCCACCACAGATATTCAATTGGATTGAGATCCGGACTGTTTGCAGGCCATGACATTGACCTTATGTGTCTTTCTTCAAGGAATGTTTTCACAGTTTTTGCTCTATGGCAAGATGCATTATCGTCTTGAAAAATTATTTCATCATCCCCAAACATCCTTTCAATAGATGGGATAAGAAAAGTGTCCAAAATATCAATGTAAACCTGTGCATTTATTGAAGATGTAATGGCAGCCATCTCCCAAGTGCTTTTACCTGACATGCAGCCCCATATCATCAATGACTGTGGAAATTTGCATGTTTTCTTCAGACAGTCGTCTGCATAAATCTTTTTGGAACGGCACCAAACAAAAGTTCCAGCATCATCACCTTGCCCAATGCAGATTCGAGATTCATCACTGAATATGACTTTCATCCAGTCATCCACAGTCCACGATTGCCTTTCCTTAGCCCATTGTAACCTTGTTTTTTTTTTCTGTTTAGGTGTTAGTGATGGCTTTCTTTTAGCTTTTCTGTATGTAAACCCCATTTCCTTTAGGCCTCTTTCACACGAGCGTCACGGATTCAGTCCGGATGCGTTCCGGAAAATCTGCACGCATCCGCAGTCAATTTTGACTGCGATTGCGTACGTTCGTTCAGTTTTTTCCACGCGGGTGCGAAGCGTTTTGATGCGTTTTTCACGCGCGTGATAAAAAACTGAATGCTTACAAACAACATCTCTTAGCAACCATCAGTGAATCAATCATTGCATCCGCACTTGCGTGCGGATGCAATGCGTGATTCACGCAGACCCATTCACTTCAATGGGGCCAGGGCTGCGAGAAAAACGCTGAATATAGAACATGCTGCGATTTTCACGCAACGGCGAACTGATGCACGAAAAACTTCGCTCATGTGAAAAGACCCACTGAAATGAATGAGTCAGGATTCAGTGCGGGTGCAATGCGTTCGCATTACGCATTGCACCCGCGTGGAAATCTCGTCCGTGTGAAAGGGGCCTTAGGCGGTTTCTTACAGTTCGGTCACAGACGTTGACTCCAGTTTCCTCCCATTTGTTTTGTTGTACATTTTCTGTTTTCAAGGCATATTGCTTTAAGTTTTCTGTCTTGACGCTTTGATGTCTTCCTTGGTCTAACAGTATGCTTGCCTTTAGCCACGTTCCCATGTTGTTTGTACTTGGTCCAGGTTTTAGACACAGCTGACTGTGAACAACCAACATCTTGTGCAACACTGCATGATAATTTACCCTCTAAGGAGTTTGATAATCCTCTCCTTTTTTTCAATTGACATTTCTGGTGTTGGAGCCATGATTCATGTCAGTCCACTTGTTGCAACAGCTCTCCAAGGTGTGATCACTCCTTTTTACCTGGATACTAATGAGCAGATTTAATCTGATGCAGGTGTTATTGTTTGTAATGAAAATTTGCAGGGTGATTCCATAATTTTTTCCTCAGAATTGAGTGATTCCATAATGTATTCCCTGTGCTTGTTCTAAAAATGTAACTGTTACTGGCTACCACAATTATTTTTCTTGATTTCTTTTAGTATTTCTTAAAGCCAGAAAGTTGCCATTTAAAAATGCCTTTAGTTTTTTGTCATGTCTGTGATCTGTTTTTTTTCAACAAAATTAAACAACTGAAGGAACATCTTCAGAGACTGGTGATTGCCTAATTTTAGCCAGGGGTTGTATACGATCGTACTGGTCCACACGCCCTGTTCCAACTACCCCTGCTTTTTCTGCCATCCTTCCAAGAACATGGTATGAGATGCTAATGAGATTTTGGCATGTTAATGATAACAACCAGTGCCCCCCTAAAAATGCACCTGAATTTGACAGGCTTTACAAAATTAGACCCATCATCACAGAGCTGTCAAAATTATTTTTAGAGCTTTATACCCCAACCCAAAACATGTCTATTGACGAGTCCCTTGTAAAATTTAAAGGGAGACTGCACATAAAACAGTATATTCCATTCAAAAGGGCAAGGTTTGGAATTAAACTCTATAAAATGTACGAAAGTTCAACAGGGTATACGTCATCGTTCCGCATTTATGAAGGAAAGGACAGCAAATTAAACCCACCAGGATGCCCTCTCTATCTAGGGACAAGTGGAAAAATAGTTTGGGATCGGTTTAACCCATTACTCCAAAAACGATACATTCTGTGTATAGACAATTATTATACAAGCATACCGCTTTTCAGAAGTTTGCTTGAAAAAAAACAGGGGCTTGTGGGACCATTCGCAAGAATCGGCATGGGTTTCCAGTCACCGGTGAATGCTAACTTTAAAAAGGGGGAGTCTGGTGGGGTTCACAGTGGAGAGCTACTTGCCCTTAAGTACAAGGACAAAAGAGATATATTTATCCTTAGCTCAATCCACACAGATGCCACAACAGCTGTTGTGGAACTAGGTTCCACCACCCCAAAACAAAAGCCTGTGTCAATAATTGACTACAATAAGTATAATGGGAGAGTGGACCTTTCGGATCAAGTTTTACAGCCATACCAAGTATCAAGAAAATCCTATACTTGGTATAAGAAAATAGTAATTTATTTGTTTCATGTGGCCACATATAATTATTTTATTTTATACAAGAAATCAAAGGAATTCAGGGACATTTTCTGATTACCAAGAACAAGTCATTGAGGGTCTCCTTTTCACAAATTTTGGGCCATCTCTCCCTATAGAATCGGAAGATGTATAAAGGCTGACAATGCGACATTTTATGGCAACGATCCCCACAACAGGGTCAAAAAAGTACCCCCAAAGAAGATGCCGTGTATGCTCTAAAAGAGGAATGAGGGTTGAAACACGTTACCACTGTCCAGACTGTCCTTCACTGCCAGCCTTGTGCCTCAATGAGTGCTTTAAAATTTATCACACACAGGCACGTTTCTAAACTTGTCCAAATCATACATTCAAACTGAAAACTAATATTCCATCATTTTCCATAAAATTCCATCTTTATCATTATTTGTCAAAAACACGTGAGCCATATTTTCAACTTTGTACCCCATAAGTTTATCCTTTGCCCAACCCCATAAAAAGATTAATCTACTATATACCCTTCATTGAATACATTGCGGTATCTTTGTAACCTTTATTCGCAAATTTATTATGACCAATAGATCATAAATGAAGATCTTGCTGAAGTCAAACCTGCCAAAGATCCTGAAAAATGTGACTAGCCCAAAACGTCCACTGTCTTGTTCAGGTCCTGAAAAATGCCAAAGAAGTGTCTGAAGCACACATATTGGGTATCCTCATAATCGGTAGAAGCTGACAAATAAATATTGGCCATTTTTATTTGAGTAACATGATGTTTACATGAAAAAAATCATCATTGAAAATCCATTCATGCCAAAATTTGTGATTTTCGGTCTTTTCCCACCACCATTTAAAACAAAACTAGAAAAACCATAGTAGTGCTAGTCCTACAGTATATACTTTTTTGAACTTTCTGGGGTGTCCACAATTACCAAAAATAGCTTTTTGGGGGGTATTCCTTCGTTTTGTCATCATAGGGTAGCCTCGAATGCAACATGGTGTTCAAAATGAAAGACCTGTCAAAATGGCAGACAAAAGCCAAAACGCACACTGACCTAAAAGATGTCTAAGGAGTGGCTGAACCACACATATTAGTTATCCCTACAATCAGTACAAGTGGCTGAATAAAAAATGGGCATTTTTATTTGAGTAACATGATGATGTTTACATGAAAAGAATGATCATTAAAAATCTATTTATGCAAAAATTTTAGATTTTTGCACATTTGATCAATTTTTATTAAAAATATATGCACCATACATATATAAAAAAAAATACTTACAAACAAAGTGCATTTCGTCCTTAAAAAAAAACAAGGCATAAATCATATTGATATGCCAAACAGTTTCAAAGATACGTGTAAGTAAACTGAAGCATGCCAAAACAGCTAAATTTTGCCTGGTCACGAAGGTTTTAACTACCTTTCAGCATAAAAGGGTTAAATAGTCTCACAGTTTTTGTAGATCACATATATAGATGGTTTAAAAGTTAAGTTTTAAACTAACAGCTAGTGTAAAGAGACACTTTATGGTCAGCTGACCAAATGATCTAAATTACTGTTAATGTTAACGTCTAACACGAGCTGTGAGGTCTCATTTGTATTCTAATGCAGCGTCACACACGGCCCAAGCACAAGAATGCCGCTGTTTCCAGATGGAATCTTCAAAGTGTTTTTTTTAGCTTGTCGTCAAGGTAGAGGTCATTTATTTTTAGAAGTGGAACACATGACGGCAAAATAACACAAGAAGTTAGAAATTGTGAAGAGAAGAGCAGCAGTAGCTGCAGTAACCAGCTCTGTCCATTACAAAATGGTGGAGCTGTGCATTTCCTGCACTACACTGAAACAGCTGATCGGTGATGATGCAGGGCGTCAAACCCTCACTAATCTGATACTGACGGCCTATCGTGAGGACAGGCCTTCAATAACAAAATCCTGGAATACCCATTTAAGGCAAAAACATGGCTAGGTTCACGTTACGGTTTTAAATTCCAGTATGTGGTTCCAGCATAGGAACAGAATACTGAATGATGCAGGTTCAGCATATACTGGATACTGCTGCCGTCCAACAGATCGCACTTACTATACGGGGGTCAGCTGGGTTTCTGGCATGAGTATGGGCGATCTGCCGGGCAAAATATTACAGCATGCAGTGGCATTTTCTCCAGCAGAATGCAAGAACTTAAAGGGTTTCTGTCACCAGAAAAACCCAAATTAAACTGGCTAGCATTAGCGATGTGCTAATGTAAGCTGCACCTAACTACCATACTCTTAGTTTTCTACATGCCCCCATTACTCGATAAATTTAACTTTTAGAATATGCTAATTAGCCTCTAGGAGCAGGGGCAATCAGTAATCAAGCTTCATCCGCCCTCTGAAGCTTTATAACTGAACGATATCCAGCTCAGGCATAGTGAAGGACGCTTCCTTACTGCGCTTGCGCTAAGTACGGCACGGCGTGAGATTCCCCAGCATACAGGGCTGGCAGGAGGAGGAGGAGAACGCTGCCTGGCCCTGTCAATCAAGCTTTGGAGGGCGGATGAATGAGGTGGGAGAACGGAGTCTCTAGGAGCAGGGGCAACGCCTCTCCTGCTCCTAGAGGCTAATTAGCATATTATAAGAGTTAAAGTAGGGTAGTTAGGTGCAGCTGACATTAGCACGTCCACATTTTTTGTGGTCCCATTGAAATCAATGGGTCCAAAAATACGGTCATGTGAATGGGGCCTAACAGTTGTAGAATCATATAGAGCAGTGTACTGAAGAAGCAGAGATAGCCAACCAGGTCATTTCTGGCTAGTATGTACCCACCATAGTACATAGAGACCTTGCTTCTGGAGAAAACTTGGCAGAATATTCTTCTTGGCCCTCCTTAACAAGTCGCTCCACCTCCTCCCTCTTTATCTTTCTCTTCCTCTGCTGGAATGGAGACTGTCCTTCAATCATCTCATACAGCAAACAACCGAGTGCCCACCAGTCTGGGCTGAACGTGTAGCGCTCGTTCCTCACTACTTCTGGTGCTAATAGAGAAGGAAGCATGATATAGCAATTCTATATAAATAATGCTGCTCACACCGCTGCAGGATCTTTACTCACCCATATATCCTACAGTGCCTACTCTTCCTTTAATGGTTTGGCCCTCTGGAATGTGCACTGCAAGTCCAAGATCTGAGATCCGTATGTGCCCTACAGAAGAAGACAAAAAATGGATAGTCAGGTAGTTACCTGGTACACCAATGGCCTGTCTCTGTACACACTAGAAGGGCAAATCTACTCTATCCAGAAGTGAACTTTTGTCATAGATGGGTCAGAATAGAACATTAATGTAGTCCATTGATCACCACTGATTCCCAGAACATTCAGCACCACAAAGCAATGTTAGCTATTGGATATCTGTAACAACCCCGTAAGCAAGTAACCATTCACATTAATGTCAGTTTGCTCAGATTCTCTGCTTACATATCTGTGTGGTATGTCAAGCCAAACATTTTGTGGATTTCCCATTGAAACTATAGCGTTACAGTATACTATTTCTTACCATAATCATCCAACAAAATATTTTCTGGTTTCAAATCCCTGTAAAAAAGAAGTTTAAGTTTATTGATTGACAAAGCACCAAGCAGGCACCAACAAAAAAAAAAAAAATCATTTACAGGATTATGCGAAGATCTCATAATTACACACCCTCACTTTTTCATCCTTATAAGCTGTGTTTTAGTACCTGCCTGCAATAAATGGGAACCTATCAGCAGACTTTTGTTAGTAAAAGGATTTTCTGGGATTAAGATACTGAGGGCCTATCCTCAGCATAGGTCATCAATATCAAATTGGTAAGGGTCCATAACCCTCACGATCAGCTGTTACCTGAAACTGCTGGTCCAGGAAGTAAACAGTGCACCACAGCTCTGTACACTGTATGGTGACCATTCTCATACTGCAGCTCAGCCCATTTTCACTTGAAATGAGGTAACATGGAGCCCACGATCTCGTAATCGGTGGGGGTCCTAGTGGTCAGACCCCTAGCAATCACACACTTCTCTCCTATCCTTTGGTTAAAGGGGTTGTCCCACGAAAAATATTCTACAGTTTTCAAACGAGCTCCTGGATCTGAATACTTCTGTAATTGCATGTAATTAAACATTTTGTATAGCCACTGAGCTATTCAATAAAATGTATCTGTATAGCGCCACCTGCTGTTTGTATTTTCTTATTTCTTTGTCCAGTTCACCGAGACAGTCGCACATGTTCATGTTTCATCCTTCAACTGCCTCCTGAGCTGTGATAGGTAGAGAGCTACAGAAGACACGCCCCTGAGAAAGGACACTCCCCTTGAGCCCCTTGCGAAATATCTGGATCCATGTAAGGTACAGGGCTGGTACTAGGTTTGTTAGAAAGAGCTTATCATGCACATTTTTTACATTAATCATGGGATAACCCCTTTAAGGATAAGTGTCTGCAATGGGACAACCCCCTTAAAAGGGCTTCCCTTCTATCCACAGGGGTTCCACAGTTAAGACCTCTGGGTGTCCTAAGAGTACCCGATGAGAATGGAGTGGTGGCACATGAGTGACCACCTCTCTATTCACTTTTGTAAGACTGCTGGACAAAAGGCAAGTGTTGTATTTGGCAGTCCTACAGACATCCCATAGGGGATAAGTACTGTTAGTAGGAAGATTCCTTTAAAGTAGGTAAAAGTTATCTCCTATCCACACAACCATCAGATCAGTAGTGGTCCTATAGCTGGGATCCCCACCGATCATGAAAACTGGGGCCCATACCCCCTGCAGGCCCCCTGCTGCTCCCCTGAAATGACCAGAGCATCTGGTCACACGTGTGTGGCCGCTTCATTCGTTTCCATGGGAGTTCCGGACATAGTGGAGCACTGTACTCTGCTATTTCTGGAACGCCAGTGGAAACTAATGGAGCGGCAGTGCACATGTGCGACCAGCCACCCTGTTCTCGTGATTGGTGGGGGTCCCAGAGGTAGGAACCCCGCCAATCAGATAGTTATCCCCTATCCTCTGGATAGGGGATAGGGTTTTTTTCTGGTAGGTAAAAGCTTTCTTCCAGCTGAATCTCCACAAGGAGAATCTGCATAGACAGCTGCCAGTGCAGAATTTAGGCGATTCATTCTAAACATTACCTATACACTATTCTCTCTTCATGCAGATCCTGAAGTCCGCAGCAGATTTCCGCAGCATAAAATACAGCACGTTCCAGATCAAATCCAGCCTCTCCCATGTGATAAATGTGAAACTTCAGATCTCCACCATTCATTAGTGTTAGCACCAGACACAGAGCATCTTTTGTCTCATACGCATAGGCCAGACTGACCTGCAGGGCAAATGGGACAAGATCAATATTCAGCTCCATACTGTTTACATGTAGAAATATTACAGGAAGATTATTACAAGGTCTATACATCAGTGACATGGTTATACAGATGAAGATTAAGGGACATTATACTGGCCCACTCGTCACCCAATGTAAAGATTCCACCAACTGCCCTGGTTTATCAGGTGACTATATCTTATGTCGCATCACAGATCATTGGCTGTTGGAAGCGCATCTCCCTTTGTAAAGAGGGATGTGCTGCCGAAAATAATGAAAGTGTATGTCCAACCGCTCACATTAACAATCGTTTGGGCATATCCATTGCCGATGACTGCTGTCTGTATATGCATCTATACATAGCTATACTGTCAATCAGCACTCTTTTTTTAAAGGGATTCTCTGGTCTTCTCTTATTGATGACCTATCTTCAGGATAGGTCATCAATATCAGATCAGCGGTAAACCGACTGTCAACATCCCTGCCGATCAGATGTTTGAAGAGAATGCAGCACTTGTGCGAGCACTGCAATCTCTTCACAGTGTACCTGCTCGCCATCGACATCGCAGTAATTACAACTCCTTTGTCCCATTTACTGTTGCAGTTTATAGGATCTACAAAGGCTGCCTGTTAGGCCATGCCAGAGGCACAGCTTGCAGACAGCTCACTACAACAGACCTCACACAAGGCCCTAGGCTGCCATACCAATGGAGCAGAGGCCTGATATTTCGCATCGGGTTCTCCGATTGAAGTATAGAGGGAGCCCACTCTCTCTGTATCAGGGTTTTAATTACAGGAACTGATTGTTTCAGTTACCCGTCACCATACAGGATCAGGCAGGCAGCATGACAGCTCAATTCTACCAATGCTTATTGGTAAGGGAGGTGGAATAAATTGGGATACCTACTTCAAGGCTCAGCACCCAAACATCAAGACATAACCTAACCTTACTAATAGTCTTGAATGGATTGGAATTTCTGCAGATGCTCTCCATGGCTGGTTTCAACTGCACATGCTTTTATGATAAGATATTCAATAAGCACATATTTTTGGCCATATTGTATATACACTATGGGGGTCAATTATCATCAAAAATTGGCAAATATCTGTTGTAGATTCGGTCAAAAAGGAGATTTGCATCCAAATCTGCAACTTTTCCCCATTCACACCAGGTGGGACACCTATTGGGACATCTATACATCAAATCCATAGGTCCTCTCTTCTGGGAAGGCTTCTTTATGATTTTCGAGTGTGAGTGAATTTGTACCCTTTCATCCAGAAGTGCATTTGTGAGGTCAGACACTGATGTTGGACATGAAGTCCTGGCTTGCAATCTCTAGCTATCAAGATCCCGATATTAATGCTTATGGATTTATAATGGGAAGTCAAGCTATGTATACCTTTGGGGGCAATTTTTTTATTATTCCATTGTACTTATTATGAGGTAAAATTATTTTTTCAATTGGTCTTCATTAAAAAAAAAATATGCAGTCCTTTTCTCTGTACAGAGCTGAGATGCTGTATTGCCATGATCTGAATTTTCTCTTTCATCAGGGGCTCCTTATCTCTGACCCTATCAACCATCATTAAAGCTCAATCCTTATCTTACTGATAAGAATGTGGCTTAATTAAGTGTTTATGACCTCTTTGTGATTTAGAGATGAGGGTTAAGGTACAAAGTGAAAGTAGGATTCACACAGCTAGAAAAACAGTTAACCTTTTGTGACAGAACGGCTCAATATTTTTAATAAAGCCCAATTGAAAAAAATGATTGTTAGCCCAAAATTAGTAAAATGCAATCATAAAAAATTGCCTGTGAAAGTGAACACAGCTTTTGAAGCTGCTGTAGGTCTCCCAATACTTTTGGCCACATAATATATCTACAGTGTAAACAAGTGTTCAAAGGTGGTTTCACATAGTATTTTTCAGAAAATGCTGCCGTCTTTGTGGCAGCTTTTAATGCAGTTTTTTTAAGCCAAAGCCAGAAGTGGATCAAAAAAGAAACGTAAAATATACAGGAAGGACTCTAGCTGTTCCAGTGAATGTCTTTGCAGGAGAACTGTAGCATGACATGAATGTCTGTTCACATAATGCAGGGATGGAGCAACTCTCCGGATGTATGTATGCCAGCCTGCATTACATCTGTGACTAACAGATACCAGTGGGGAACATACTCATTCAGTGTGTGAGATCTGCATGAGAAATACTTCAATTGAGTTACGCAGGCTGTGCATTAACATTGGACATTGCTGAGGAGTTGAACATGGAAGAAATTTATTACACACCAGATTATTTAAGGAACAAGTGAGCTCAGCGGCAGGACTGCGACTTTTCACTTATCCACACAGTGTGAACAGTAATATAGTGCCTACTCTTGGTCTGTGCATTAGAATAATTGCTTGGTCGTGCTTCAGTAATTCAAATGGACACTTGGCCTCTCTTGGGTGAATGGCGCCCTATGGATATGTTTAGTGTGTATGCCAGGAGCTTTTCCCAGCGTATACACTAATCATAGGCCTTACCATGATGCCTTACAGTGCTGGCTCATAGGTGGAAGGTGTCACTCGTCTACATTGTCCATATTCACTAATATGGCATATGGACAGGGGTTGTCCACACCTTCAACCTTTTACCAGCCAAAACATCTAAATTCATTTTCTGGCAATATGATAATGTATATAACAGGACCAACAGACATGTGACCTTATAACACTTTGTTATGTAATGCTACTACTATTGCCCTCCCCTGGACCTTCAGATGGATCTGTACTTACTACAAACCTGCTGTTGACTCTCTCTAGGATCTGTTTCTCATTCAAGGTCATGGATTCCCCTTTCCTTTTTTTAATACGTTTCTTCTCCAGTTTCTTACAAGCATACATTTTTCCGGTTGCTCGCACTTGGCAGGCACAGACCTGCAGGAGAGAGGAAATTCAATTCAGAAAAGTATTCTCACAGCAAATTTTCATTCACAGCAATACATATAAAAACGTCAAGTTTTAATGTACCATTTCTTTTCATCACAAATACGTCAAACAGTATTATCTTCTCTTCCTTACTCTTTCATGCAATATTTTTTAAGGTGCCTATACACCTTTAATAGAAGTTGGGCGAGGGCTATCTCACTAACCCCCCTTTCCCCAACAGGGCCAGTTGTGATGATGTTTTTATTGTTTGGCCCTGTCAATGAAAGTCAATCAGTTAGACTCCCTTAGTTGCTTTTTTGCAAACTCCAGACGGGCTTTCATGTGTCTTTTACTGAGGAGAGGCTTCTTTCTGTTCACTCTGTCATAAAGCATTAAGATTAATGAAATGCTGCAGTGATGGAGGGCCTTCTGAAAGATTCTCCCAACTGTAAACAGAATTTCTGGAGCTCAGGTAGAGTGACCATTGGTTTCTTGGTCACTTCTCTTACCAAGTCCCTTTAGGAAGAGTCCTAGTTGTTCCAAACTTCTTCCATTTAAGAATTATGGAGACCACTGTGCTCTTGGGAACTTTCAGTGAAGCAGAATTGTTTTGGTACCTGTCTCTAGATCTGTGCCTCCACACAATCCTGTCTCTGAGCTCTACAGGTAGTTCTTTCCACCTCATGGATGGGTTTTTACTCTGATTTGCATGGTCAGCTGTGAGACCTTATATAGACAGGGGGTGTCTTTCCAAATCATGTCCAATCAACTGAATTTACCACAGTAGGACTCCAATCAAGGTGTAGAAACATCTCAAATATAATAAAGAGAAATGGGAGGCCCCAGAACTAAATGTCAAGTGTCTGAATACTTTTGTCCATACAAAATTTTAGTTTTTCTTTTTAAATAAATTTGAAAAAAATGAATAATATTCACTTTCTCATTAATGGGGTATTGAGCGTCGATTGATGAGGTAAAACGTGATTTTTTATTTTAGCACAAGGCTGCAACTTAACAAAATGTGAAAAAAGCGAAAGGGTCTGAAGACTTTCCGGATGCACTCTGTGTTATTATGAGGCTGTCAGTCTGAGCCCTGGAATTCCACACAGATATATTATGCTATTCACTCATATGGAGAACCAACTTACAACAAAAGTTATGCACTACTAACACAAGTATGATAAAAAAGTAAGAAACATGCACTTTTGGGTAAAGTTATCTGAAACTGTCTCATTTCCAGCAAGACCCACAGTCACTGGATTAGTAAATCTGCCCATTTGCATTTACTTTGGATTACAATAGCCACAATAACCCTTGTGACCTTTAAATTTTTGTGTTTGGTTAGATTCATATTATAAGCAAGTGTTTTGTTTTCCTCATTACACAATTTAGAAAGATTCACGAGAAGAACTGACAGACGATTAGGTAATATGGTTTGGGGGCACTTCCTGCAATATTCCTTCCAGCCACACACATGTAGGAGCTAAATTTATGCATATTTTCACTTCCTTAGAAAAGTGCTGTTCATAGCTGTAAAAAGATTTAGTTTATGAACATTTTGGGTAATGTAAGACTTGTGATCGATCTTCAAAAATCACATTTACTCCACGTTATAAAGGGTTTTTCCAGGAACCAGAATAAGTCATCAATATCAGATTGGTGGGGTCTGAAACCCCACATTGATCAGCAGTTCCCGGTAGCTGCCAACGTTGGAAACTATACAGTGTACAGTGCAGAAGCAGAAGACACCAAAACAACTAATCAGTGGAGGTGCTGGTTGTGTCAGATGTTGATGACCTAGCCTCCAGATAAGTCTCCTGGAGGGCCCCTTAAATTTTAACCCTTTCAGTACAGAGCCACTTTTCACCTTAAATCCCAGGCCGATTTTTGCAAATCTGACATGTGTCACTTTGTGTGGTAATAACTTTAGAACGTTTTTACTTATTCAGGCCATTCTGAGATTCTTGTCTCGTGACACATTGTACTTCATGACAGTCATAAATTTGAGTCAATATATTTCACCTTTATTTATGAAAAAAATCCCAAATTTACCAAAAATGTTTAAAAAATTTCAATTTTCAAAATTTCAATTTATCTGCTTTTAAAGCAGAAAGTAATACCTCATACAATATTTATTACTTAACATTCCCCATATGTCTACTTTATGTTGGCATCATTTTGTCAATGTCATTTTATTTTTTTAGGAAGTTAGAGGGCTTAGAAGTTTAGAAGCAATTTTTCACAACAAAATTTCCAAAACCATTTTTTTGACCATCAATTCAGTTATAAAGTGATTTTGTGAGGCTTACCTAATGGAAACCATTAATAAATGACTCCATTTTAGAAAATACACCTCTCAAATTATGAAAAACTGATGTTACAAACTTTGTTAGCCCTTGAGGTGTTCCAAAAGAATTAAAGGAAAATGGAGGCGAAATTTTTAAATTTCAATTTTTTGGTAGATTATACACGTTAATTTTTTTCTTGCAACACAGCAAGGGTTAACAGCAAACTAAACCTCAATATACATTACTCTGATTCTGCAGTTTACAGAAATACCCCATATGTGGTGGTAAACGTCTCTATGGTTTGTGGCAGTGGTCAGAAGGAAAGGAGCACCATACGGATTTTGGAGGCAGATTTTGCTAGAATGGTTTTTAGGCATCATTTTGTAATTGAGAGACCCTGACGTACCCCTACAGTGGAAACCCCCAAAAAGTGACCCCATTTTGGAAACTACACCCTTCAAAGAATACATTAAGGGGTGTACTGACCACTTTGACCCCCTAAGCGTTTTACGGAATTTGGAAACACCTGACTGTGAAAATGAAAAGTTTCATTTCTTCCAATAAAATGTTGCTTTAGCCCCATATTTTTCATTTTCACAGGGGGTAACAGGAGAAAAGCACCCCATAATTTGTTACCCATTTTCTCCTGAACACGGCAACACCCCATATGTGATGGTAAACTGCTGTGGGGGCACATGGCAGGACTCAAAACAGAAGAAGCGCCATATGAATTTTGCAGCACAGATTTTGATGGATTGGTTTGCGGGAGCCATTGATTTTTATTTTTTTGAGTTATTGTCTTATGTGGGGGCTCATTTTTTGCGGGATGAGGTGACGTTTTCATTGGTACCATTTTGGGGTACATAATCGCTTGGTATTACACTTTTTGTGAGTCAAGGTGAAAAAAAATAGCTGTTTTGACATAGTTTTTTTAAAAAAATGTTTTTACAGCATTCACCCGAAGGGGCAAATCATGTCATATTTTTATAGAGCAGGTTGTTAGGATGCGGTGATACTCAATATGTCTAACATTTTTATTTTACAAATTAGATGCATTTTTGAACAGAATAAAATCTTTTTTTGTGTTGCCATTTTCTTAGAGCCATATTTTTTTTTATTTTTTGGGCGATTGTCTTAGGTAGGGTCTAATTTTTTGCGGGACGAAATGACGGTTTGATTGGTACCATTTTGGGGTAAATATGCCTTTTTGATCGCCTGCTATTACACTTTTTGTGAGGCAAGAGGGAAAAAATGGCTGTTTTGGCATAGTTTTTCAATTTTTTTTTTTTTTTTTTACAGCATTCACCTGGGAGGCCATCTCATGTAATATTTTTTATAGCGCAGGTTGTTACGGACGCGGTTATACCCACTATGAAGATTACTGCATTGCATGGATTTTGCAGTAAAAATCATTTTTTCAATAGTTTTTATTAAAAATATAGAATCCTTTTTTGTGTGCTGTAGTAGCTGCCTGTGGATTTTCTGTATGTTCCGTCATCCAGGGACCTGACGGGCTCCTTATCTCTGCTCTCTGACAGTATAAACACTCACTATAGCTCGGTTCTGATCTTACAGCTAAGAATATGATTTAAATAAGTAAAAGAAAATACATACAATGCAACGGCACACTGCTAACCAGATAAAGCACAAAATGCATAGAACCAAACACCCCCTGATTATACGGAAGCCAAGGTTGGCACATAACAGGTAGGAAATAGTGTTAGGTTCCCGTTCTACCTTGACGATTTGGTGGACGGGCCCAGATAATTTTGTACAAAATATATTTGCCAAGAATCTCTAATTTACTAAACAAGCATAGCATTAGCTCCAGAATACTTAATACCGTATTTTTCGCCCTATAAGACGCACCGGCCCATAAGACGCACCTAGGTTTTAGTGTAGGAAAATAAGAAAAAAATATTTTTCATCAGATCCTCTTATCAGACTGCCCATAAATTTAAGGACATCACATCAGACCCCCATATCAGCCCCCTGTGCCCCCATACCATCTCACTGTGCCCCCATCAGACCTCAGATCAGCAGAATGTGCCCCCATCAGACCTCAGATCAGCAGAATGTGCCCCCATCAGACCTCAGATCAGCAGAATGTGCCCCCATCATACCTCAAATCAGCAGAATGTGCCCCCATCATACCTCAAATCAGCAGAATGTGCCCCCATCATACCTCAAATCAGCAGAATGTGCCCCCATCATACCTCAAATCAGCAGAATGTGCCCCCATCAGACCTCACATCAGCAGAATGTGCCCCCATCAGACCTCACATCAGCAGAATGTGCCCCCATCAGACCTCACATCAGCAGAATGTGCCCCCATCAGACCTCACATCAGCAGAATGTGCCCCCATCAGACCTCAAATCAGCAGAATGTGCCCCCATAAGACCTCACATCAGCAGAATGTGCCCCCATAAGACCTCACATCAGCAGAATGTGCCCCCATAAGACCTCACATCAGCAGAATGTGCCCCCATAAGACCTCACATCAGCAGAATGTGCCCCCATAAGACCTCACATCAGCAGAATGTGCCCCCATCAGACCTCAGATCAGCGTACTGTGTCCCTATCAGACCTCAGATCAGCCCACCCAGCCACTTGTAAAGACCATACTTACCGTACCTGTTCTGCGCTGCCGCTGCCGTCCGGTCCCACGCTCCGCGCTCTTCTCTCTTCCCTGCCGGCACGTACTATGACCTGACGCTGCGCCGCAGCGTCAGGTCATAGTGCGTGCCGGCAGGGAAGAGAGAAGAGCGCGGAGCGTGGGACCGGACGGCAGCGGCAGCGCAGAACAGGTACGGTAAGTATGGTCTTTACAAGTGGCTGGGTGGGCTGATCTGAGGTCTGATGGGGGTCCCTACGTACAAGTGAGCGCTTCCTTATGGAAGCGCTCACTTGTATTCGCCCTATAAGACGCACAGCATTTTTCCCCCTACTTTTGGGGGAAAAAAAGTGCGTCTTATAGGGCGAAAAATACGGTATCTCTATGGCATTTTGTGCTTTATCTGGTTGGCAGTGTGCCGTTGCATTGTATGTATTTTCCTTTCCTTGGGCATTTAGCCATAGCAACGTGCACCTGCGCACTGGGGATGTGCTGACTGAAATCCCCCTTTTTTTCTTTGTATGATTTAAATAAGTGTTTATGACCTTTTCGTAATTTAGAGATAAGGATTATTAGATGACAGGCACAAAGTGAAAGTACCAGTCACACAGCTAGAAAAACTAATTTACACTTTGTGACAGAATGGCCTAATATATTTTAATAAAGGCCAACTGAAAATATGATTTTTAGCCAAAAATGAGTGAAATACAATCATAAACAAAAATTGCTTGGGTGTACACAGCCTTTAAACATATATAATTTTTTCCCCCTTCTTTCATAATAACACCCTATTAGAGATGAGCGAACGTGCTCGTAACGAGCACTGTACCGCTCGTCTCCCCTGCGCCCATGCGAGCCGAGCGGTACAGTGCTCGTTACGAGCACGTTCGCTCATCTATACACCCTATGACTGGTGAATGCCACCATACAGCATCTGTCACATGCATTGGTTTAACGTATACCTCCTGACACATAGATTAAAGGGGTATTCTCATCTTAGACAATGGGGGCATATCGCTAGGATATGCCCCCATTGTCTTATAGGTGCGGGTCCCACCGCTGGGACCCGCACCTATATCCAGAACGGAGCGGGGAGCGCTGCGCCTGGAGGACCCCAGGTTTCCGGGGGTCCGGCCACCACCAGGCGCAGCTCCCCGCGCCGCTCATAGAAATGAATGGGAGCCGGGCCGTGCATGCGCGGTGCGCTCCCATTCATTTCTATGGAGCCGACGGAAGTAGCCGAGCCAGCGCTCGGCTATTTTCGGCGGCCCCATAGAAATAAATGGAGGGCGGCTGCGCATGCGCAGTGCGCCCTCATTCACTTCGGGGGCTCCGTTCTGGAAATAGGTGCAGGTCCCAGCGGTGGGACCCGCACCTATAAGACAATGGGGGCATATCCTAGCGATATGCCCCCATTGTCTAAAATGAGAATAACCCTTTAAATGGAGGCCATTAAAAATAAAATGTATTTTTTCATATGACATTACCAGGTTTACTAACAAACAAAAGCAAAAAGACCTTCCTGGGTTACAGAATAGTTGGTTGGGATAGTATAACTAATAACAAAATGAGATAATTCTTGATGATCAATGATCACTCTCACATACCTCTCCAAAACCTCCTTTCCCAAGAACTCTGTACTGACGAAATGTGTTCTTTGTGACTGGCTCCCTATGAAGCAAGAATTAAAATTAAGTAATAGCAAATACATGAATATAATACATGCTGTTATTAAAATGAAATAAAATACAATAAAAAAGAATGTGTATATAATACATATATACACACACACAAATTATAAAATATAATTTTATTCACACACAGCGCTCCACCCACTTAACAAGACAATATAGAAAGACGGCTATAAAACCTAATAGGATCTCACCCAGTCCAAAAAAACTGGAGAAATGTAAGGAGAGTTCACTCACGAGAAAGGAAAAAAAAAGAAGGAAGAAAAAAAAAAACTATTCAGATATAAATGATAACCTTGTGTCAAAAGTACAAATGTCTAAACATGCCAAAAAATAAAATAAAAATGATATATATTTAGGTAATTATAACATCTCTAGCAGAGGTTTGCAGTGGCTTTCTACTGTTATAGTCTTACCTCTCCAGACATTTCCACTGTAAAAAGCGGTTGTAATACTGGCTGTCCAGGTAATCTGAAAATGGAGCCATACTAAGGAAGTCATGGACAAGTCTGAAAGAAAGGAAATATTAGAAACACAGAAAGGAGGAGTCATGCTTCGTCTTCACATGACCTTTTTATATGTTGTGTCTAACTTGATTTCATGCATTTGTAAATCTTTTCTTTCATGCCATGAGGTAAATGACATTATACTGAAATTGTGCACAACTTAATTACTTACTTAGAACAATCTTTAAAAAGTTCTTTGCAGGGATTGTTTTCTAAACTTTCCTTGCATTTGCCGACTAGCTGCTCAGGGACCTCTGTGATATAGTCTTCACTCTGAGAGGACAGAGAAACATAGTCATCAGCAAGTGGATGCAATTACATAGGCTTTATGTCACTCATTACTGGGTGAACCCAAGACACAAACGAGAGAGAGGATGGACTTCTATGTAGAAATGAGTGAGGTTTGGGAGATGCACATCATATAATTGACATAAAATCACAAACTAATGCAAATTATTACTTAGACTGTGATATCTTCCACTCTACTCTATCAGAGGTGCTAGTTTCTGGTATAGGAATTCATTCTGATCACAGTTGTGCTTCAACTGAATGCAATTAAAATATATATCAAATGTTTTGATCAGTGGGGGTCTGAGTGCCAAGAGCCCCACTGATCACTAAAAAAAGAAGAGAAAAGCACTCACACTCAGACCCCCGGAAATCAATCTCTCTATGTCATATCAAAAGTGTTTTCAAAGGAAGAAATCTGAACAAAATGTTTTTCAGCCAGAAATCTCTTTATAGAATGCAGTGCGGACAGTTGTCTAATTCTTCTCAATGACCCATTATTGCTGTCATGTGCTGAAACTGGTATGAGGCGCTGGATGGGGGCATCATATCAAGGAAGTGTTATAGTTGAAAGCTGAATGCACTGGCCTGTGACGCATTTCATACACAAAGTTGTTTTTTCTGGAAGATCTTCAGACTGAATTTCAGCTTAGTGTATAACTATATGAAATATGAATGACATTGACCAGCTAAAGCAAATATTTACAAGCAGTATACAAACAGGTTTTGCTTGGGCACTTTTTTTTATACAGTGTAATTTACTGGTACATGTCTACATGCTAGTACATTTGTGTATTTGGCCATACATAGTAATTTTTCTTATCTGTTACCTTATCTGTTATCTGTCTTTTTTGAGTTGCCCTGGACTGCCTTCACATATAAGATATGGGCTGTGACAATAGGACAGGGATTTTCAAATTTTGGGACACATTTATTAAGACTTGCGTTTTAGACACCAGTCTTAATAAAGTCCCATAGCTGGTGGAGGATCAGACAAAATTGTGAAGAGGTGCAGGCTTCTACATACCTTTGGCATGTCCAGCGCCGGTCTCAATGTATGCCAGCTTCCTAGCTGTCTTACATTTAAATAATTTTCTACACCTAAAACAGGCGCAGAAAACATCTGCCGGCCCACCCCCAATTTTAGACCTGCCGTGAGCGGGGAAAAGTCGCAGATAGGGGCTTAATTTAAGCGTTTTTCAGATTAATAAATGATCCCCTTTGTTTTCTTCTATGTACAACCCAATCAGTATTGATCTTTGTGTACAATTATTTAAAGGGGCTGTCCTGTAGCAGAAAATCTGGTTATTGTTTATGAAATGTAAAACAAAGAAAAAACAACAAAACAAATGAAATGTAATAACAAGTCTGGAACATCTATTCTTACACTCTAAGTCTGCAGTAAGGGTACAGAGGGGTAGTAACACGTTGGGGGTGTTTATCTGCACAGTATGTAAATGGTAGCGCTGATTGGATAGAGCGAGTCTGTGCAGGTACACACCTCCAACTGGTTACCTTCCCTCTGTATCCTTACTGCAGACTGCTAGCAATTCATTCATAACTTCTAGCAGTAATAATAAAGGAATGGTACAACATAGAGGCGTTCCAGATGTTCCAGAATTGTTATTACATGGGGAATGCATGAAGCTATTAAAACAGGCATGTCAGGAGTGGTGACAGGTCCTCTTTAAAGGGGTTTTGTGGGATCACTATGGTTTTTCCCAGGCAGCTAATGTAGTTTCCCATAGTCAATCCAATAAGGATCCAGCACTCCAATTCTGGTAAAACTTGACTTTCATTGTACGAACATTAAAAACAACACTGCTCTGGCATGTTTCTGACCACTACGGACCCTTAAAGGGGTTGTCCACATTTTTTTATATTTTATATTCAATATCAGATTGGTGGGGGGCTGACTCACCGCACCCCCGCTGACCAGCTGTTTGAAGAGAAACCAGAGCTCGTATGAGATCTGCCTTCTCCTCACTGTTTACCTGCTCGCTTCAATGGGACAGCTGTTTCCTATTCAGGTCATGAATATTAAAAAAAATGGACAACCCCTTTAATCATCTAAGTTGGGCCCGAAGTGATCAGAAACACATCAGTGAAGCGTTTTGACATTTCTCACTCTGTGTACACGTTTTTAATGTCTGTACAATAGAAGTCAAGTTTTACCAGAATTGGAGTGCTGGATTGCTATCAGATCATTTATGGTAAAGTGTGAGGAGCTGCTCTGGATCCTGTGCACTCAACAGAGGTAAGCTGATACACCTGTGTTTTCCATGCTCATGTAGTTTCTTACCTCATGTGCATCTTCCCCTGTCCTGTTTTCACCATGTAAACTGCATGTAAAAATTTCACTCTGGTTTACATCCTGTATGTAGAACTTCCAATTGCTGTATCCAACCAAACCCATGATGCACTTCTACTTTCTCTGCCACAGCTCCAGCACCGCCCCTAACAACATCCAGCTAGTTTATGGCTCCTCCCACCCAGCTACTTACATAGACACTTACCATCACTGCCCCTAACACCCAGCTACTATATAGCTCCTCCCACCCAGCTACTTACATAGACACTTACCATCACTGCCCCTAACACCCAGCTACTATATAGCTCCTCCCACCCAGCTACTTACATAGACACTGCCCATCACTGCCCCTAATAACACCCAGCTAGTTTATAGCTCTTCTCACCCAGTTACTTACATAGACACTCCCCTATCATTGCCACTAGCAACACTCATCTAGTTTTTAGCTACTTGCATAGACACTCCCCATCCCTGCCCTTAACAACACCCAGCTAGTTTATAGCTCCTCCCACCCATCTACTTACATAGACACTCCCCTATCACTGTCCCATTCCTGTTTTGACACACCCATGGATGTAACATCACAGGAAATAAGCTTCATGGTCATGTGACCACAGCCCAGAACAGAAGAAAGGGGCAATATAAGTAAAATAAATATATTAGAAAACTACAGATACCTTCATGAATTATTATTTAAAAAGGATGTTGATGCAATCTGGAAAACCCTTTTAATAATATACTTTATCAAATGCTCCTGGCAACTCCAATTGCACCTTGGTTCCAACCTATGCGGTGTAGGTGATGTGCTTGAAGAAGGCTGGCTGACTGCCTCAGTTCAGTTAAAAAGACAGCCCCTCCATCACGCCTGATGCAGAGTTCATTTCCTAAACGATACATTTTTCTGCGACAAAACAACCCATTTAAAGCACAAGAAAAAAAGGATTTTTACTGGATACCTTCAGATATAATATTGCACTAAGTTTCAGACTGCAGTCTTTTTTCCTCCATTTATTTTCAGGCCCCCTATTCTGTTGTTTGAAACCTGCTCCGGGTTTTAGACTTTTCTCATATGGATGCAATACATAGTTTGTGCAGGACATTTATCAAGACTGGCATTCCCATACATATTCATCCCTCTTTGCTAATTTCTTAATAAATTAGGCTCACCTCTGGAACTCCGTGCGGCAGAAACTGAAGTATACGCTAGTATACTGGCATAAGTTCCAGTAAATCCGTCAGGCCGCGCAAGGCCTCGTCCCTCCCACTAAGTCCTGACAAAGGATAGATACCACCACCAGACAGATCTTAATCAAATATGTCAATAGTCCTTATAGTTTTTATAACAAACCAAAATTATAATCGCATTTTCGAGTTCAAAACATGAAAAAGTAGAAAAGATGGGCATAAAAATATACTGATTGGTTTACCCAGAATATAAATGGTAACCTAAAATAGTGACACAATCTCCCAAATGTGATTATAATTTTTGTTTGTTAGAAAAAATATAAGGGCTATGTACACCTTTGGAGTCATTTTTTATTATTGCATTTATCATATTTTCAGTTTGGTCTTTATTAAAAATATTGAGCTGTTCAGTCACAAAGAGTTAACTGTTTGTCTAGCTGTATGACTGGTACTTTCACTTTGTGCAGTTTATCTAATAAGCTTTATCTCTAAGCTACGGAGAGGGCAACACTTATTTAAGCCACATTCTTATCAGTAAGATAAGGCTTGAGCTTTAATGAGTGTTTATAAGGTCAGCGACAAGAGATAAGCTGTCCGTCTGCTCCTCATATGACGGAATTGAGAAAAAAAATCCACAGGCAGCTAGTACAGCTTCTCAGCTCTGTACACAAAAAAGATTCCATATTGTTAATAAAGACCAATTGAAAAAGTGATTTTTAGGTCAAAATAAGTATAATGCAATAATAAAAAAAATTGCCCCCAAAAGGTGTACATAGCCTTTAAAAGAAGGACGTATTTCATTAAGATGTGTCTGGTGCCCTTTTTCAGGGCATCCCAGGATTTGTAGGAGGTTCATACGTTTTTTAGGCAGTGTTGATAGTCTGTGGCGGCAGTGTTAAGGGTGAGTTATTTTTCCTTTTCCTACAATATCAGGGCTTCCAATCCTCTGAACTCCCTAGCCACATCATTTTTAACTCATTAAATTGAGGTATGTTTAAGTACTACCATTAAAGGTTACATTTTATACTGGTGAAGGTGCTCTGTGATATTGTTTGGACTTTAGTGACACCAATAGTAAACCGAGATCCCTGATGATTCTATAAATCAGACCTGTGACTAAAAGAAGCAACAGTACAGCCAATTATGTACGGGAGTTGTTCAGACTCTATAATAACACATGGTAGGAAAGTTAGGATGAAGACTTTTTAGTTTTCTTCATAAAGCTAAAGCTTTATTTAATAAGCTACAAAGAAACTCTTTGGCCGGGAAATAGCCAGCTTGGAGTCCAGGCTGTCTAATTTACCTAGCATCACTTAGAATGCATACTGTAGCAAACCCTCAGTTGTGAGCAGGACTAGATCTCTACGGGACTTTGGCCCTTGTAGTTAAATGAGAATGGTCTGAAGAATGTTCCCTGTTTCAGACAGCAAACAAAGATTTTGATAACAATGAAGAATTGAACCACAAGTCAAAATTTGATTATTATGAGACTGCTGTATTGGTAAAATTGCCAAGTTTGGCAGATACACTGAAGCATCATGATTTGCCAGTTTGCATTCTAGGAAAGCTAGACCTTAAACTGTGGTCTTCATCCACCTCTCCTAGAAAAACTAACCAGTTGGAAAGTGGTTTAACCACTTGGTCCACCCTCTGTCTTTTGTTGTCGTCGTTCTAGAGGAAAGGAAGCAGGTGGCATCAGTGAGGACCCTTGCTCTACGAACGAGCTGTAACCAACATCTCCAGCTCTTAGCACAGCCTTTTACTCTACAGCCAGGATCGGAGGTAGCTCTAGGCTGAACGGTTAACCCATTGATTGCTGCAGTTGGTGACCACGGCATGATCAAAGGCGATTTCCCCCTCTGATTAGGTCCAAGTGATCTGATAGGAAACTGCACAAGTCCTCTGCAGTCAGCCCTGGAGACCTAGAAGGGACCCCAGGGCTGTAAGTTCAGTAATCCTGCTGTAGGGGAACAATAGTGTTGACCTAACCGCAGTCTATGCCACAGATAGTATTGAAGTATAAAATGATTTGGTTAGACCTTAAAGAGGTTATCCAACTCCTAAAATGCCCCCCCAAAATGCCCGGTCCCCTCACACAGGTTATACTTACGGAAATGAGCCTCACTAGCATCCCTCCTGTGCGGGCATCAGGAGCAACGCGGGTGCCGGGGAGCGAGGCAAGTATAACTTGTGTGAGGGGCCTGGGCATTTTAAGGGGTTGGATAACCCCTTTAATTGGTTTACAAAAGATGTAAAACATTTGTAGAAAACATTTTAAGGAAAATAGCTTACAAAAATTAATAAATGAGCAACTATTAATACATTTTATTGTGTATATTATACATGAAGGAAAAAAAAACAAAAACAAAAAAGAAAAACAAATGACTGAACTAATCTGAATAACTCATTTAACAGGTTATTTAGTGTGAAATCAAAGGAATTTCAAAAATAGCTTTTTCTATATTTGCAATGCCTAAAATGTATATAAATGGACAAAGTAATATGTACCCTCAGACAGCATTTCTCTCACGAAACTATGCATTATAAAGCCATGTCAGTGAAAAAAAAAAAACGTTATGGCTGCTTAAACATGGAGAAGCAAAACTGAAAGACTTAGCTGGTCATTAAGAGTTTAATAACCTGACAAAATGATAACTCAAGGACTTATACAAGATTTATGGTCCAGTTTTTTATTTTAGGGGGTAAATAATAGTGCACAGAAGTGCCATAAAAATCAAGTACATAATAGTAAACTTAGGCATTCTGCTCTTCATGGAATATCTTATGTATTACTCACCTAGAACACTTGTCATATTACCTGTTACTCCTGTTTGCTGTAACGGTTAGATTTGCTTAAAGGAAGGTTAAAGGGGTTGTTGAAGATTAAAAAAAAAATTACTAAAAGAGGGAATGTGGTATAATTAAAAAATAACCTGATTTACCAGGCGAGTATAAGTGAAGGGAGAAGATGTTGGCTTGACTATTTTCGTTCGTTCAATAGCAGTGAATGGAGAAGAAGCCACATATTCATGGGGGGGCCCCATTCTTGAGATAGGAGTAGGTCCCAGAGGAGGAACCCGGACCTATCAGAAAATTATGGCAGAACCTATCGGAAAGCCGTAAATGTCCAGAGCCATTACTAATAGGAGCAGAGGTCTTATGAAGTCTGCCTGCTCTCGAAGTGCCAGACCTGGTGTTAGTCCCTGTCTTCTATGGAAATAACATCCAGGTCTATTCACGGACAGACATAAAACATTCGAACATTGTGCATGCTAATCAATAAATTCAGTAAATGAAAGAAAGAGCGGCACTCACCGTAAAAAGTTGAAGGCTTTATTTCATGTCCGGCAAATACATACAAGTATGGGGGCGGATGGCAAACACCTCCTGCATGCTGCAAGCGACGGCCGTTTCGCGCACACTGCGCTTCGTCAGGCTCTGCACATCACATCAGCTGTGACCTCTCACCTTTTTAAACCCACTCTAAACGCCCTCACATGCGCAGCAGTGTAATCAAAGGGAGATTCATTATACATGCATTTAAACAATACAAAAAAACACACATTATTTATAAAAACACGCTCAAATCGTTTTTATCATTGAGCCCTAATGCTTTCATCAATAACCACAGGAAAAGGATGTCCGCGTTTGATTGAACATGTCAGGCTAGACCATGATAGCAACCCAGAAGTTTTGAAATTTATCGGACTAGAAACTGTGCCTGCACAACCTCATGGGGGTGACAGACACAGATTTTTGCTTAGAAAAGAATCTAGGTGGATTATGAAATCAGAAGCTTTAGGAGCATTAGGGCTCAATGATAAAAACGATTTGAGCGTGTTTTTATAAATAATGTGTGTTTTTTTGTATTGTTTAAATGCATGTATAATGAATCTCCCTTTGATTACACTGCTGCGCATGTGAGGGCGTTTAGAGTGGGTTTAAAAAGGTGAGAGGTCACAGCTGATGTGATGTGCAGAGCCTGACGAAGCGCAGTGTGCGCGAAACGGCCGTCGCTTGCAGCATGCAGGAGGTGTTTGCCATCCGCCCCCATACTTGTATGTATTTGCCGGACATGAAATAAAGCCTTCAACTTTTTACGGTGAGTGCCGCTCTTTCTTTCATTTACTGAATTTATTGGATTGCAAAAGGACTTGCTGTTTGAGAGCTGAGCACCACCGTTGTGGAGATCGACACCCGGTATTCAGGTGGATCCTGCTGTAGGGTTGAGGAGTAGTGCCATCCCGTTCTTATTACTTCATATGTGATTGTGCATGCTAATGATTGCTCCAAAGACAATCACTATATAGTGACACTATATAGCAGGATCTACAACTATTACAATGCCACCCTGCGATGGGGTGAACTTGGGATGCAATCCATATCTTGTTTCTGTGCTTACTACACACTGCTGAACTATATAATCGCTTTCACCAGAACTTTTGGTATTGCTATGTTTTCAGGAACATTAAGCTTGAAATTTGAGCCAAAGATCCAAAAACACATTAGCATACTATTTGACAACAACCCCGATTTTGCCAGTATAATCCCACAAATCAGGCCCAGGCCCAAAACGGAGTGGCTTATGGCACTCTGGGTGCATTCCTGGGAGACCTAAGGCTTAAATGACCCAATTTCTACTTTATGAATTTATGAATAAAATTGACAACTGGATGTTACCAGTTGGGGGTGTGTCCCATCACATTCTGAAACCATGCAATTAGTGCTGGCAGCGTCAGACTATGAAGGGACACAACCCTTTAGCAAAGGCATAATAACACCCAGTTGTCAATGTATTAATAGATTTCTAGGAGGAACAATAGAGATTCTAAGAAAACATAATTCATAGTTGCTATTTCACATACATAACAGTATTTTCTAAACAGACATGTCAGGAGTGGTGACAGGTCCAATTTAAAGGATTATTCTATTCTGTGTAATAAAGCTTGTTTACTGTGCAATAAAAATCCAAATAAATTCCCTAAAATACATTGCAATATTGTTTTTATAAACTAACAGAAAACCTGCCCTTGTTGTCCACATAACCTATCATACCATCAATTTGATTTAAAGAGAAGTTTAAGAAATGAAAGCAGAGCTGTGAGTGGTTGCTATCGGCAACAAGGACAAATATTTATGTTAGGTTTATCCAGTTCATGACTGGGCCATTTACTCCCTACATGACCAGGCAAGCTACTTTTTTTCCCCCATTCAGTCAAGCCAATAATTTTTGTATCTTTTTTTGGTGATACATAGGGCTTTATTTTTAATACTTTTTGTTTTCATTTTTTATTAAAAGGAAAAATGTGAAAAAAATAGTCTGTTTTTTCACATTTTTTAGTTAATAGCACAATATGGAACTAAAATATTTTTTTATTATTAGAGATGAGCGAGCATACTCGTCCGAGCATGCTCGTGTGCCATTTTTGCGTATTTGCGTACGCATTTTAAAATTCGTACGCTATTCATACGCATATTTTAATCTATACGCAAATGCGTACGAATAGCGTACAAATAGCGTACAAATTGAATTTGTACGCTATTCGTACGCATTTGCGTATAGATTAAAATATGCGTATGAATAGCGTACGAATTTTAAAATGCGTACGCAAATACGCAAAAATGGCACACGAGCATGCTCGGACGAGTATGCTCGCTCATCTCTATTTATTATAAGCCCTTTCCACAACGGTGTTTTGATATATGGGATGCATATGTTATGGTTGCCGAGAGCAGGGCTAGAAGATTTGTTGTGGTGGCTTTTTTATTTTGTCTTTATTTTTCTTAATTTTACATGTTATGCCCCCATAAGGTGATACAAGACTGCAGGGCTGATCTGGCCAAAACCCACCAGCTTGTGCAGACTCCTGGTCTTTGGCGATCACATAACCACTGGGATTGGAGTAGGAAGCAGCATTGCTATCCAGAGGATAGGTCACCAGTAAAAAAACAAAACAAAAAAAAGAAAACCAACACTTGGAAAACCCCTTTAAAAAAAAAAAAAAAAAAAAAAATAATATATATATATATATATATATATATATATATATATATATATATATATATATATATACACACACACACACACACACAGTGCCTTGCGAAAGTATTCGGCCCCCTGGAACGTTTCAACCTTTTGCCACATTTCAGGCTTCAAACAAAAAGATAAAACATTTTAAATTTTTGGTGAAGAATCAACAACAAGTGGGTCACAATTGTGAAGTGGAATGAAATTTATTGGATCATTTAAACTTTTTCTGTAATAATAAAACTGAAAAGTGGGGCGTGCAAAATTATTCGTCCCATTTACTTTCAGTTCAGAAAACTCACTCCAGAAGTTCATTGAGGATCTCTGAATGATCCAATGTTGTCCTAAATGACTGATGAAGATAAATAGAATCCACCTGTGTGTAATCAAGTCTCCTTATAAATGCAGCTGCTCTGTGATAGTCTCAGGGTTCTGCATCATGAAGACCAAGGAACACACCAGGCAGATCCGTGATACTGTTGTGGAGAAGTTTAAAGCTGGATTTGGATACCAAAAGATTTCCCAAGCTTTAAACATCCCAAGGAGCACTGTGCAAGCGATCATATTGAAATGGAAGGAGTATCAGACCACTGCAAATCTACCAAGATCCGGCCGTCCCTCTAAACTTTCATCTCAAACAAGGAGAAGACTGATCAGAGATGCAGCCAAGAGGCCCATGATCACTCTGGATGAACAGCAGAGATCTACAGCTGAGGTGGGAGAGTCTGTCCATAGGACAACAATCAGTCGAACACTTCACAAATCTGGCCTTTATGGAAGAGTGGCAAGAAGAAAGCCATTTCTCAAAGATATCCATAAAAAGTCTTGTTTACAGTTTGCCACAAGCCACCTGGGAGACACACCAAACATGTGGAAGAAGGTGTTCTGGTCAGATGAAACCAAAATCCAACTTTTTGGAAACAATGCAAAACGATATGTTTGGCATAAAAGCAACACAGCTCATCACCCTGAACACACCATCCCCACTGTCAAACATGGTGGTGGCAGCATCATGGTTTGGGCCTGCTTTTCATCAGCAGGGACAGGGAACATGGTTACAATTGATGGGAAGATGGATGGAGCCAAATACAGGACCATTCTGGATGAAAACCTGTTGGAGTCTGCAAAAGACCTGAGACTAGGACGGAGATTTATCTTCCAACAAGACAATGATCCCAAACATAAAGCAAAATCTACAATGGAATGGTTCAAAAATAAACGTATCCAGGTCTTAGAATGGCCAAGTCAAAGTCCAGACCTGAATCCAATTGAGAATATGTGGAAAGAGCTGAAAACTGCTGTTCACAAACGCTCTCCATCCAACCTCAAAGAGCTCGAGCTGTTTTACAAGGAAGAATGGGCAAGAATTTCAGTCTCTAGATGTGCAAAACTGACATACCCCAAGCGACTTGCAGCTGTAATCGCAGCAAAAGGTGGCGCAACAAAGTATTAATGCAAGGGGGCCGAATAATTTTGCACGCCCAACTTTTCAGTTTTATTATTACAAAAAAAGTTTAAATGATCCAATAAATTTCGTTCCACTTCACAATTGTGACCCACTTGTTTTCTTCACCAAAAATTTAAAAGCCTGAAATGTGGCAAAAGGTTGAAAAGTTCCAGGGGCTATAATAATCTATAGAGGCTATAATAATCTATGGGTGATAGATGCCACTGTATTCCTCTGTCCATATATGGAGAGTTATGAATGGATCCCTTCCCCTGTGACAGACAGCACAACTGTGGTGCACTGTAGACTTCAATAAAATGGCCACCCTGCCTGCCTGAGTGGTCCTCCCAGCCCCTCTGTCTCTTCTGCTTCTGGGCTTTGTCTCCCCATCCCAGGAGGTCCCCCAAGAAGGAGATGCCTTCAGATTCCCACAATATCCTCCCGACGTATACCTCTGGCAGAAGGCTTAAAGGGAACCTGTCATCTACTTTGTGCTGCCCATACTAACGGCAGAATAAAGTAGAGACAAATGAGTTGATTTCAGCAATCTGTGATTTATAAGCTAAAAATAACCATATTTTATGTTAACCGTACGCATGAAGTAGTGACAGAAATGCTGATGTCAATGGTGTGTCAATCATGAGCTAATAGTAAGTGGTTGCCAAGAACCAACATCACAATCATTGCAGCACAGGCCTTGAAAAGAGTCAAATCTACCTGAGAAGAGTCATGGTTATTCCTAATCTCCTGCTCTCCCTGTCTATTTGCTGATGATTGGCAGTTCTCTCCTAGAGAGAAAGGGAGACAACTAGGTAGAAGTCTGTCAGTCATCAGCAGGTGGGCAGGGAGAGTAGGAATTCATGAATAACCATGACTCTTCTCATGAAGATTTGACTCTTTTTTTTCCAGGCCTAGTCTGCAATGTTTGTGATGTTGGTTCTCGGCAACCACTTACTATTAGCTCATGATTGACACACCATTGACATCAGCATTTCTGTCACTACTTCATGCTGCCCTCAGTACGGTTAACATAAAATATGGTTATTTGATGACAGGTTCCCTTAAAAAAACAGTATGAACAAAACTTCTGAAGTGAGAAGGAATTGCACACGGCCACTTTGAATGGAATGTTGCTTCCAGCCCTGTTCAAAGTGGTCGTTCCAGCACTGGAGGCTTCCAGGAACAGCTGATCGGTGGGGGTGCTGGCTGTTGGACCCCCACCAATCAGATATTGATCCTGAGGATAAGTCATCAATACCTGGATCCTGGTTGTTATGAAACATATTCTACATTTTTCAAACCAGCACCTGGATCCGAATACTTTTGTAAGTGCATGTAATTACAAATTTAGTATAGCCAGTGAGCTATACAATAAAATGTATCTGTATAGCGCCACCTGCTGTTTGTACTTTTTGTCCGTCTCAGCTGGTCGAACATGCTCAGTTTAAATCTTCAACTGCCACCAGACATATGTTCTGTTAGAAGCTGTAACAGTTACAGGGAGAGAACTGCTGCAGAAAGGACACACCCCCTGATAATCTAGCAGAGCAATTGGATCAGTGAATGTGGAGATCTCTGGATCCATGTGAGGTACAACGCTGGTTCTAGCTTTGTTAGAAAGAGGTTGTCATGTCCAATATGATGTCTGATTTTCATATTTCACATCAATCATGACATAACACCTTTAAGTGCATTCTATGAAGAAAAAAAACGTGTGCGTGTGTGTGTGGGGGGGTAAACCTTTGAACCTACTATGTTAGGCAATAAACTATAGCTTCAACTTAATTTTTCTTTAGCTGTATAACAAACTTGGCAGCACATTCTTGCCTGTAAAGCTATTTTTGTCAGTTTAATAGGGAGATTACAGGGACACTGCTTGTCATTGAGTGACAGCACACAGTGAACACACATCCAGTAGGAGGGTACTGAGGGTTTTATTCAGAAAAAGGTTGGTCAAAACCAGAACTCTTGTTAAGAGCACTTCTCTATATAGTAGAAGAAGGAAAGCAACGCGTTTCAATATATTTTCATGGTAAACACGTCTCTTATGGTTATTTGGTTTGGAGCTTACCATGATGTATACAATATATAGAGCAGTTATGATGTTGTGGAATGTTTTGTGAATACTCTCTAATTTTTTTAGATTATGTGACGTCAGTCCAGACTTGCGACCTGACTACATCTAGTTCATTTAATGGATTCGATACTGTTTTGTATAACCCTGCTGATGTCATCAGAACGATTTTGAAATGTGTTGCTCGCCTTTTCCTACAATAAAGAGAAGACATGTTCTAACAGAAATCCTGGTTTTAACCCTTACACTCCCAGCGCCTCTCCATTATGTGAGTGAGCACTGGAGTCCACTGAGTGCATTTTACTGCTGGTTTGTGGGAGCACAGCGTCAGAATGGAAGTGAGTATAAAGATAAAACTTACATATTCGGATTCAGCATCACTTACACTATACAACGCTTACTCTAGCTCAGGGGGCACTGAGACACTGCTCTCTCCTGGTTCTCTTCTTATCTCTTTGGCCGCTCTTTCAGTGTATCTTTTCCTGGTTCTGCCTTCCCTTCCCTTCTTCTTGCTGTTGAGATTCCTCATGGTTCAGTCCTAGGTCCTCTCCTCATTTCTCTCCACACAGCCCCATTGGACAGACTAGATTTGGTTTCAATATCATCTCTACATTGATGACACCCAACTATACACTTCATCCTGTGACATCACCTCTGCTGTACTATAGAACACCAATAACTGTCCACTGGCTCTATCATCATGTCTTTGCTTTATCTGACACTAAATACATTAAAAGAAAACGGAACTTCTTCTGTTTCACCATCTACTATAGCCTACCTAAACCTGATATCTCCCTCTTAGTGTGTGACACTACTACAACTCTTCAAAAACTGTCATTGTTGCCCTGATCCATTCACAACTTCATTACTGTAACTCTTTACTAATCGGTCTTCCCCTCAATAAACTCTCCCCTCTCCAATCGATCTTGAATGCAGTAGCTAGGCTCATCTATCTGTCTATCCGCTAGTCTGATGCCTCTACCCTATGCCACTTATTGCACTGGTTGCCTATACAGTATAGGATTACATTTTAAATTCTCACTCACAAAGCCCTCCACTGTGCTATACCCCTTATATCTCCTCACTAATCTCTGTCTACCACCCTACCTGTACTTTACGTTCTGCAAACGATTTAACACTAACATCCACCATAATCCAAAACTCTTTTTGCTGTTTCCAAGACTTCTTTGAGCCCTAACCCAAGCAATGAGGTTCAACATCCACAGTTTTAGGTGCTCCCAAAAATACATCTTTTTAGGTTGGACTACCACATGCCCTACTCTAACTCATTCTTCAGTACCTGATCATCATCTAACAATATCCACCACACCCCATGAACTCAAAGCACAACAGATATCTTCTGATGACTGGCACTACTTCCCTATTTTGTTAAGATGTCAGGACCATTATACAAAACAAGCCTTTTTACCTTTTGTCTCCTCACAAATTATTTGTACATGAACCCTCTGATTGTAAAGCACAGTGGAATATGTTAGCACTATATAAATAAAGATTATCATCATCTTCTATTTGTTATATGTTTGATAGCGTCAAGCAAGGTCTGTATCTGAAGAATCACTATATGAAAGATTTACTGGTCATGTAGGATGTATGCAGCTACTGAAATCCTATCCTGGTTTGCATTCTCATTCATGCTTGGAAAGAGCCAACTCTTTTCCATCATATGCATTCAGCTTTTCTGAAAAAGCTGAATACATATGATGAAGATTGGGTGAAGTAAAAATCTATAAGGATCTTAAAGCACAAGAGTAAGAGAAGGAAACCTTCAAGCAGCCATAGTCAAGCACAATTCACACTGATTTCATAGAGTCCAATTTGAAAAGAAGGAAAGAATTTTGAAAGGGATCCTTTGGTATTAACCATTATTCAGTTTTTCCCAGAAGAAATTAGCAAATTGGTAACGCCAGATCCTTCACCTCGTGTAGAAGACTGCAGAGGTTCTATGGACCTTCTCCTGATAATGATCGAGCACTGTCATTAATTGTCCGCCCATCTGCTTGATCAGATGCATCTAGCAGAGGACTCTTTAAACAGATGACAGGCATTTCCCATCTAATACTGCAAAAAGTGCTGGTGACAAGCAGTTTGATACTATTCATAGAAAGCTACATGTTCCTGAATCCAATTCCTTACCGTTATAATGAGATACTTCTCGATAAGCTGCTGTCCACACTCTTTACGCTTCTCATCTGGGGACACCTCATATTCGGCCTGCAAATAAATGGAATGTGATAAAGAAATGTTTACCCCACCCTCGCTTTAATATATCATGGTCACCCCAAAGGTCCTACCACAGCATCCAAAAAGTGGACACAGCGCAGCAGCTCAGGTCGAGTTTCACAAAACTGGCGAAAGAGGAGACGTCCTATTGGTTGTCGGTCGCAAAGACTGTGATAGTCATGCTCTATTGGACACATAGAAAGAAGAAATCAGGTAAAACATCTGTGCTAGGAACAAAATGATAACTTACAGGAGAGCTTGCACTCTTCCCACACAGTCAATGCATTTAATAAGGTGCAGAATGAGGGCCCTTCTCCATGGGCTAAGAGAGCGGGCACTGATCAAGAAGAGGAATGTTGTACTTTTCGCCCTATAAGACGCACCTGCCCAGAAGATGCACCTAGGTTTTAGAGGAGGAAAATAACAAAAATATTTTGTTAAAGGGGTTGTCCAGGTTCAGAGCTAAACCCAGACATAACCCCTTCTTCACCCAGGCAGCCCCTCTGAGTGGAGCATCAGAGCATTTTAATTCACTGCTGGGCAAGGGCTTTTTTAGCAGATCCGGTGACGTACCGGATCTCTGTATGGGAATGCTAGGCGGAGGTTTCCCCCTAGCAGTGAGGCCTGTGGCGTCACCGGCACTAATGGGCTGTCTTTAGCTCTGCCCTAGCCTGTAAAACAGCCTAGGGCAGTGCTAAAGCCCATCCATTAGTGTTGGTGACGTCACCAGGCTCACTGCAAGGTGGAAGCCTCTGCCTAGAAGTGTAAAATTGTAAACAAAACAGCCCTTGCCCTACGTGATGCAGTGCAGGGCAAGGGAGAGCATGGGAGTTCCGATGCTCCACTCAGATGGGCTGTCTGGGTAAACAAGGGGTTATGTCCGGGTTCAGTTAAGAACCCGGACAACTCCTTTAATAAGTCCCCCATTTAGACCTCAGATCAGACCTCAATAAGTCCACCAATCAGACCACTATGTGAATGACCCTCATGCTCAGATCAACTCTACAGCACCGGCCACTTCACATATCCAGCACTCTTCTTCTTCCTGCCGCCTGGTGTGCTGTGATCCGACGCGCACAGCGTGAGGTCACATTGTGCTGATGTCCCCATGCTGTGGGCGATCACAGAACAGCAAGCAGCTGAGGACCAAGAAGCAGTGACTACAGAGTTTGGGGAGCGCTGCAGTCACCGCATCCCAGTCCTCCTGTACTAATAAGCGCTTCTATAATGGAAGCGCTCATTACTATTCGCCCCATAAGACGCACTGCCATTTTCCCCTATGGGTGTGTCTCATAGGGCGCAAAATATGGTACATGAAGCAATGATCAACATATGGGCAAGAATGATCATTACTACGATTGTTCATCTTTATAGCGTCTGCCTGGTAGCTGGAAGTTGTGCTGCTGATGATTGGGTATTTTATGTGCCATATAAAGTATGTGATCACCTTACATACTGTACAAGTATTTGCTTATTTATCAGCTTAGTAGCGGCACCTTTACATAGGGTAATTACTGTGAACGAGCTTTCGTACCAACTTTCATCCATGATAATTGTTTGGCCTCTTAAGAGGCAGCCAAATATAGTGCCAGTAAGCCAAATGTACAAAGCATGAGCAGAACAAAATGGGCACATAGACAGACATTTACCATTCCCCTATGCCAGTTTTATGGCAACAAAAAGTTGTAAATTATGCCACACATCTAGCTTGTGCAAAAATGTGCAACTTTTTGAGAGCTTTGCACCCACTCATCACTTTTCCCAAAAAGGTGTTTTATGTCTACAGCTGTCATGTGTCTCCATGGAAAAAGAATACAAACAACCTGTATATATGCTGTATAGTCTGACCTTGCATTTGTACTGCCTTTCATTTGCTTTCCACGTCTTAATCTACTTTCACACGGCAGGCTGTTCCGGCGGGGGGAGCAGACTCCCGTCGGCACGGTGCGCTAGCACCGATCCAGCAGGCTGTTTCCCTGACGAAAGCCTGTCGGACCCTGCTGCCGCCAGTGTGAAAGTAGCCTTACTAACTTACATTTGGTAGGTCAGCAAAAGTAGGAACCTATGGATTGCAATATTACCACAGCATCAGAATACTGAATATTAGTTTATGTGTAGTCCATTAGATAAAGAACTTTAGGATCTGACACAAAATGATAGCTTTTTAATAGACACGACACCTGAATATTCCTACCCAAATACGTGTACAAGGTTGTACTTTGCAGTTTGGTTATGTGTGTGCTGTAGTCCTGGGCAGAGTGCTTCCCCCACCTCCCATGTCCCTCGGTGACTGACATAGTGTTGTGTACACTCTGATGTATATCACTAGTGACAGTGGCTGGACGGGTAAGGAACACTCCATTCAATGATGCAGTAGACCAGGGGTGGCCAACCTTACAGACACAAAGAGCCACAAAAAAACAAAAACAAAAACATATGACTACCAGGAGCCACAAGGTATACATTTACACAAATATGCATGCACACGACGGTATTACTGCAATTGAGTTTTCAAACATTTAAAAGTGTATTTAAACTACCTTTCCTACCTGTCAGATGACCGTCCATGCTCAGACGACCGTCCACGCTCAGATGACCTCCCTCATGCTCAGATGACCTCCCTCATGCTCAGATGACACCCTCATGCTCAGATGCACCCCCCCCCCCCATGCTGAGATCATGTGGAGGGGGGGGGGGTGATTTGACAAAAGGGAGATCTGACCATGGAGTGTCTTGATTTTTAATGTGTGAGGTGAGCACTGGGGAAGGGAGGGGGGGCTTATTTTGTGGGGGTCTGATAAGGGTTTGGGGGTCTTATCTGAGCTCATACTACCCCCATGTCAGATAAGACCCCCATGATCAGTACTTTAATAAAAAAAACAAACAAAAAAAAACATCTCTCCTCCAGGCATTACCTCCTCCTTTACCTTGCCTGCAGTTTTGAGGACCTTGGCGCTCTCTCTCCTCAGTGACCTGACGTGCACAGCATCAGGTCAGAGCATGGACATTCCACATACTACGTCCTAACGCTGTGCACGTCAGGACATGGGAGGAGGTGGGCTGGGAGGAGCCAAGAAGGAAAGCTGGCCCGCTCCCCTGCGATCCCTAGTAATGGCAGAGGAAAGCGGGCTGCGCCGCTCCCCTGCCAGCCGCAGGCAATGTTAAAGTAAAGTGGCCGCAGCGCTCCCCTGTGAGCCAAATGTGGCGGGGTTGGCCACCCCGCCACTAGACTATGGGTTCTCTAATTGTTTAGATTAGCTAAATGGTAAAATATTCTTTGAGAGACATTTATTGACCCCTGCATGCCACAATTAAAAAAAGGATTCAAAGCTTGGCTCACACCTTGTTTGTAAAAAATGTTACAACTGTTGGGGGGTTTGCTCTGCCCCTCCCCACTTTTCTAAAAAGTGACCAGAGCATGGAGTTGGTTCAAGTGGGGGCATAGCTGGACTGGCACATTTACTATAATCTATGCCAGTAAGATTATACCTGAAAGCTACACCAGCTCCTTTGCTGACAAGGGATGGGTTAAGGGATTGCAAAATTGTTAGGCTTTTTTTAAGTGATGCTCTCTCCTCAGGAAAGGCCATCACTAGCGGATCAGCGGAGTAAGAAACATGTTCTTACTCCGGAACTGGCACCTAAGATACATAGTGACCGTAAGTGTTTTGCGGGCTTCTGTGTGCTGTGCTTCCGCATCCATGTGGCCACAGTGTAAAAGATAGTACATGTCCTATACTTTGTCACAACATGCGGACCACAGACCCATTGAAGTTAATTGGTCAGCGGCAAGCAGGGGGCCAGTATTTGTGTTTTGCGACCTATAAAACATGTATGGCTAAGTGGATGCACCTTTACAATGTTAATGGTGCTGACTACACTGAACAGCTATCTGTGGAAGTGCAGGTTGTCAAACCCACACAGATCAGCAGTAATGGCTAAACCACCAGTTTAATAAATGTCTGTCTAGTTGCCATTTTGGGAAACAGGGAGCAGATTGGAGCTGTTATATACTGCCCTTACATAAGGTGGCATATTTAGGTGACAACTTCACTTTAAAGGGGTATTCCAGTCATAGACAATGGGGGCATATTGCTAGGACAGAGGGGGAAGCGCCACCACCAGGTGCAGCTCCCATAGAAATGATTGGGAGCGCACCGCGCATGCGCTGCCACCGCTCCCATTCATTTCTATGGAGCCGACGGAAATAGCAGAGCACTAGCTCGGCGTCCCATAGAAATGAATGCCCTCCGTTCATTTCCCCTCTCCGTTCTTGATATGGGTGCAGCTCCCAGAGGTGGTACCCGCACCTATCAGACAGCGATATGCCCCCATTGTCTGAGATGGGAATAACCTTTTAAGGCCTATTTCACACAAGTGAGTTTTCCATCCAGATGTGATGCGCGTTAGCATCTGGACTGAATCCTGACCCATTCATTTCAAAAGGTCTGTGTACATGAGAGTAGTTTTTCACACATCATCTTTCCATTCAGGAAGAATCACAGCATGTTCTATATTGTGCGTTTTTGAATCGGGGCTTGTGTGAAAAACGGAAGGCATCTGGATGCAATCCGTTTTTCACTGATGGTTGCTAGGAGATGTAGATTGTTATTCTTCAGTTTTTATTCACGGGAGTAAAAAACGCATCAAAACTAATCGCTTCTGCGTGGAAAAAACTGAAACACTGAACGCAATCACAGACAAGCTTGATTGAACTTACAGACAAAACCATCAGTTTTTCCCCGAACAGACCCTGACACAATCCATATCTTGTGTTAAATAAACCTGAGGCTATTTACAAAGTTGCTTCATTTTAGGCTGGGTTCACATCACGTTTTATGCCTTCATTTGCCATATATGGTACATTAGAAACAAAAGGATACAAAAAAGCAGCACACCACATTCTTGTAAAAAAGTCAGGTAAAAAAAAGTATACGTTTGTTTTGTTTTTTTTTTTTACAATGGAACTCTATGGTGAACGGATGCCACTGTATGGAATCAATCTGAGGCATCTGTTTAAAGTATACGTTTTTTTGTATACGTTAAACGGATGGGAAAAACGCGATGTGAACCCAGCCTTAGATGTATTGGAGCAATAAAAATAAGAGATAATACAATAGGATAATAAATAGCAATGCCATCGTGTCCTGGTGGCTCAGTGGCTAGCGCTACTAGCTGATATTCCACGGCAGAACATTTCCACTCACAGTTACTTGTGAAACACGCAATATCGCACATTTACACATTTGTACAGGAAGTGGTTAGAACACCAGAGAAGAGGAAGCGATGAAATGATATTAGTCAACACTAAGTGCGTTAGAGGCAGATGAAGAATCACAGTCAGAGGGTGGGGGGGGTCTTTTACATCTTCGTTATGTTAGGAAATCCAACTTTGGGGCGACCGGGTGAACTCACCAAGTGTACGCCTCAACTCCTCGCACTCACTGATATGTGGGAACTGCAACATTTGCCGCCATTTTTTGCTTTTTCCTTTCCGGTTCCCCCCTCCACCTGCAGATAAATGGGAGACATATCAGATATTGTTCTGCGGAGCAGATGCTTCGAGATGATCACGTGTCTAGGCAAATCCATGGTCAGGTTTGAATAGGCCTTGCACGCTTTTCAGGAAAAAAACATTGTTAACATGCAAATAAATGGAAATGACTTTACGGTTTACAAATATCTTATCTTTCATTTTTGACAGGTCGTCAGCATCCTGATTTACATAGACTATGCCCACATTTACATGACAGTGTGCAATTTTCTGCTCCCAAAAAAAGTGATCCGTTTTTTTCTCACTCCTATACATTGGCTGGTCTATTGTGATCTGTACAAACGGACCAGAACAGGACACGCAGCGAGCCGCTCGGATCAGTATATAAAACATGGATGTGAGATTAGCCCCATTGACTTGACTGTCATGTGAATAAGCCCTACGACTTCCCAAATCCCCCATTCACTTCTGCGGGAGATAAAAGAAGAGCCAAGTGAGTGTGTATGCTGAGAGTTGTAGTTTCACAGCAACAGGAGTGGCGAAGGTTGCTGACCTGCACCAAACTGACTAAAAGACAAAAGTGGAACAGCGGAGACTGTCACAAAGCCAGAAAATGAAATCTAGACAAAATGTGTAAATCAACCTAAAACCTGAAGTCCACGTCCCTCTTCTCAGCACTTTCAAATTCGGTACGTGCCATCAATTGTGACTTTCTAAGGCACAACTTAGACCAAACGTGGGCCTATGGGTGAAGTACTGTGCATTTAAAGGGGCATTACACTTCAGAACATGTCAGATTAACCCTTCTCTAGCCACGCTAGGTTTCTCAGCTCATTACTAATAGCTCAGAAGGTCCCTGCCTGGACCAGATGATGGGACTGCACTTCAGAACCTCTTCTGACCTGTCAGATTAACCCTTCTCTAGCCACACTAGGTTTCTTAGCTCATTACTAATAGCTCAGAAGGTCCCTGCCTGGACCAGATGATGGGACTGCACTTCAGAACCTCTTCTGACCTGTCAGATTAACCCTTCTCTAGACATGTTAGGCTTCTTAGCTCATTACTAATAGCTCAGAAGGTCCCTGCCTGGACCAGATGATGGGACTGCACTTCAGAACCTCTTCTGACCTGTCAGATTAACCCTTCTCTAGAAATGTTAGGCTTCTTAGCTCATTACTAATAGCTCAGAAGGTCCCTGCCTGGACCAGATGATGGGACTGCACTTCAGAACCTCTTCTGACCTGTCAGATTAACCCTTCTCTAGACATGTTAGGCTTCTTAGCTCATTACTAATAGCTAAGAAGGTCCCTGCCTGGACCAGATGATGGGACTGCACTTCAGAACCTCTTATGACCTGTCAGATTAACCCTTCTCTAGCCACACTAGGTTTCTTAGCTCATTACTAATAGCTCAGAAGGTCCCTGCCTGGATCAGAGGATGGGACTGTTACTGATATCAGTGATGTTAAGAGCCACAACAGTCCCTCTGTTTTTTTCTAATTCTTCCTAATTATATTACCCCCATGTCTGGAATGGCAGCTTCAAGGCAAGCCCCTTTCATTTTTCTTAAGATCCTCCAAATGACATTATAGATCACATGATAACTACTACTCCTTGTGGTACACATGCCCCTAACTACAGTTCACACTGTCTACCAGGTATGCACAGGCTCGTACACAACTCCAGTCACAGCAGCCTACAACTGACGTGCACTGCACACATGAAGACATATGTAACTTTTGCCCCCAGCTGGTGCCCGTCTCCGCCGCCCCAGTGCATGCATATACGCACCTTCCCTGGCTTTCAGCAGCACAGTGTTGGCTACTATATTTTCGAGCTCCATAGGTTGGCCTGGCCAGGGGCTCCGAGCCTCGGGCGGCCACTCACTCTCTGCCAGACTCCCACCACCCTACTGCTAATCACAGACCCCACCCACTCCAGCCAATCAGCGATCAGCCGCACCCCCGGACACAACACTGATTGGCTGAACTTTACAATCAGCATTAACAGGATTCCCGTTCACACGGCTCTGTATCGCTTCTAGTAGCTGTCATGGAGCTCTTAACGATGATTGGTAGAACAGCCCTGACTGGGCGGAGTCTTCAGGCAGGTCTTTAAAGTGACTGGACGCTGGGATTGTCACTAGATGCCGCCCTTATTTGTGAACCCCCTCGGGGATGTTCGTGCTCTATATAAATCTGTCATGACGTCACGAGGGGGTGGGGGTGCTATATGTTGGATGGCGGATAGTTGAGCTCAGAGTGGTTGGCTGCCTGTATCTCCTCTCATGCGTGCAATATGCAGTTAGTATGGCTTAGGTTGGCACAGAGCTCTGCCCAGTACCTTCCTAATTAGTTACCAGACTGGAGGAAAAATCTGCAGAGTGCATTACATTACTGAGGGAGGAAATGTACTGTAATAAATATTACATGTGGAGGAATATGTGCAGCACATTAGTGAAAAGTAACATTCCAGTCTACCTGCAGTCACAAGCCCTGCCTGTAAATAATACATTGTACATTAGGTCTGTTCAGATATTAGCCTTAATGGACGGAATGAGAAGTTTTCTTCACACAACATAAAATCATCAATTCCTTTGATTCTTCCCAGAAATCCATGGCCCTGGTATACTCAGCTGGAAAGTCATGGGTGCTGGTGCAAGATCAGAGGAGGATGCTGACAGAAATGGACTCGACGTAATGGGTGTACCTGGTACCCCTGACATACAGTGTCCAAATTGGTACATATACCATGGATATACACTGATCAGCTGTAACGTTGACTCCTGGGTTTCAGGAAATCAACATCCTGTTGACAGCTGTCAAGTGACTGCTGCAGCCAGCATCTGGCCTCAGCAGTGACCTGTCAAATATGCGGCACGTGACCCAGTGACATACAAATAGGTGACAGGTCTCTGCTGCCCATCAACATGATGTTGATTCCCAGAGACCCGATACCTCCAAATCCCATCATGGAGCTATGCAGCCAGAATCCAGCGGATGGGACCAGGTAAGTATGAACCCCACTGCAGGTCCAGCCACTTTGAAGGGGTTTGTTAAAATAAATTTAATGTTGGATTATACCTTTAAAGATGGTCCCGAAAAAGGGTTGGTATGTCCCAGAAGAAGCTATTGTGAAACTCGAGTTGGGCGTAGCCAGAGTTGGATGTTTTTATGCTTAAACTTGAAGTGGTTTGTGTGGATCCAGTGCCCCTGCGGTACTTCACTACGTTTGCGGCCTGCCTGCCTCTTTTCTCTTATTATAAAGTGGGAGTTTGCAGGCTGCTTTCAAGAAGTGATTGTTATCTGGAGACATCTTTTAGCGTTTACAATAGAGATTTTCATTGGGGGCTCCAAAGGATATAAATTATAAGACTCTCCTCATATTATTTCCAGGGCAGCAGACACCTTATTCTTTTGAGACAAAAGTTTTATTTGATTAAACATATATAAAATAACGAGAAATTCTTATATAGAACATTGTTCATCTTTACAATGTATTATAAATTGTAACAAAATCATAGCATGTGACAATCTGATTGGTATATATTGTATTGGAAAAACAGAGAAAAACACAGGTTCAAGAACTGTAAGTACTATGTGAGAATCGAGCTAGCTCTTAGCTTAGTGTGAACAGTCCTCAAAACATTATAATTGTTCTCGTTACCTCTCTCCTGTTGCGACATACTCAAAGTTGCACACAGTTCAGTTGCTTCTTATTGTAGCATTTCTTCAGCAGGCTCGCTGGCGTCTCTACAGTTATCTAGCTGCTTCAGGGTCTATGGCTACCCCTAGGCTCCTACTACGCTCTTCACTGTGGTGGTCAGCCACTTCCGCACTATCCAGGCCCTGAGGTGGTGAACCTTTTGGCTAGTGCCACTCACATCCGTTTCCTAGTTAGCCAGGCAGTTGCAGAGAGAGCTGAGCGTTGGGCATATGGGGGTAGGGTATCCTGCACCAATGTTCTAGGGCAGAGGTTTAGCAGGGTGAGCACAGGCAGGAGCAGCGATGTGTGCTCCTGCTTGTACAGTGTTCACTGCAGTGCATATTGTAGAAATCAATATCAGTGTCACAAAACAGTGACAGCCATAGTACACCTAAAATATCAGCCAAATTATACCCATAATGGCTGAAACCACAAGATATCCATTATATTTGTAGCAATAGTACACCCATATCAGATAAAGCCACATTACATGCCTAATAGTGACGCATAACTGCAGCACCTGCAGTGTGTACCATTAAAATGTTGGTTAGTGCACCTAACCAGGACCAAATTTACATCTCACCAGGCACTGAGATTGAGTACACCCCCATTTAATCGGCTGCAACAACACATTTTTTGTATAGGTAAAAAAAATGACATGGTTTTACATAGTAACATAGCTTGAAAAGCTGACAGAAGACATCTGTCCATCCAGTTCGGTTTGTTATCCTGCAAGTTGATCCAGAGGAAGGCAAGAAACCCCTGTGAGGTAGAAGCCAATTTTCCTCACTTTAAATAAAAAAATTCCGTCCTGACTCCAATCAGGCAATCAGAATAACTCCCTGGATCAACGACCCCTCTCTAGTAACTATAACCTGTAATATTATTACCCTCCAGAAATATATCCAGGCCTCTCTTGAACTCTTTTAGTGAACTTACCATCACCACCACCAGCAATTGCGGACAAGAATAGGACATGTTCTATTTTTTTTGCGGGGCTGCAGTACGGAGGAACGGATGCGGACAGCACACGGTGTGCTATCATAGTAACATAGTAACTATCCTTATCTTTTGTGGCCCCATAGAAATGAATGGATCCGGATCTGAGCCACAAAATATGTGTTTTGGAGGCTGTGAAAACAACGGTTGTGTGAATGTAGCCTTAGTTAAAGGGGTTTTCTGAGACATTTTTTACTGATCAGTGGGGATCCGACCCCCGCAGATCAGCTGTTGCAGCAGCGCCATGGCCTTCTCTCTGCAAACTAGAGTACCGTACATTGTATAGCGGCATTGTGATAGGTATCGCAGCTTAGCCCCATTTAGGCCCCTAGGCCATGTGACCAATGAATGTGATGTCACATGGCCTAGGCAAAGCTGGAGAAGGCTATGGCGCTACTGCGAGTGCCGGTGCCTTCTCAATCAGCTGATTGGTAGGGGTCCTGGGTGTCAAACCCCTACCCATCATATACTGACGGCCTATGCAGAGAATAAGTCATCAATGTTAAACTCATGGAAAACAGCGTTAACGGAAACCTGTCACCATGAAAATGCAAATTAAAATGCAGGCAGCATGTTATAGAGCAGGAGGAGCAGAGCAGAGTGATATATTCAAGTGCATCTCAATAAATTAGAATATCATTAAAAAGTTTATTTTTTTCAGTAATTCAGTTCAAAAAGTGAAACACATATATTATATAGAGTCATTACAAACAGAGTGAACTTTTTCTGGTGTTTATTTCTGTTAATGTTGATGATTGTGGCTCATAGCCAAGGAAAACCCAAAATTCATTATCTCAGAAAATTAGAATAATTAACCCCAAACACCTGCAAAGGCTTCCTAAGCCTTTAAAAAGGTCCCTTAGTCTGGTTCAGTAAGGAAAGACTGCTGACTTGACAGGTGTCCAGAAGGCTGTCATTGATACACTCCACAAGGAGGGTAAGCCACAGAAGATCATTGCTAAAGAAGCTGGCTGTTCACAGAGTGTTGTATCAAAGCATATTAATGGAAAGTTGAGTGGAAGGAAAAAGGGTGGCAGAAAAAGGTGCACAAGCAACAGGGAGAACCGCAGCCTTGATTGTTAAGAAAAGGCCTTTCCTAAATTCACAAGGAGTGGACTGCTGCTGGGGTCAGTGCTTCAAGAGCCACCACACACAGATGTATCCAGGACATGGGTTACAAGTGTCGCATTCCATGTGTCAAGCCTCTCATGACCAATAGACAACGCCAGAAGCGGATTACCTGGGCCAAGGAGAAAAAGAACTGGACTGTTGCTGAGTGGTCAAAGGTGTTGTTCTCAGATGAAAGTAAATTTTGCATTTCATTTGGAAATCAAGGTCCCAGAGTCCGGAGGAAGAGTGGAGAGGCCTCAATCCAAGCTGCTTGAGGTTTAGTGTGAGGTTTCCACAATCAGTGATGGTTTGTGGAGCCATGTCATCTGCTGGTGTAGGTCCACTGTGTTTTATCAAGACCAAAGTCAGTGCAGCCGTCTACCAGGAAATTTTAGAACACTTCATGCTTCCCTCTGCTGACAAGCTTCTTGGAGACGGAATTTTTATTTTCCAGCAGGACTTGGCACCTGTCCACACTGCCAAAAGTACCAATACCTGGTTTAATAACCACAGTATCACTGTGCTTGATTGGCCATCAAACTCGCCTGACCTTAACTCCATAGAGAATCTATAGGGTATTGTCAAGAGGAAGATGAGAGACACCAAACCTAACAATGCAGATGAGCTGAAGGCTGCTATGAAAGCAACCTGGGCTTCCATAACACCTCTGCAGTCCCACAGGCTGATCGCCTCCATGCCACGCCGCATTGATGCAGTCGCTCATGCAAAAGGAGCCCCAACCAAGTATTGAGTGCATTTACTGTACATACTTTTGTGCTGTTCCAGCATTTATTTTCTCCATTGTCATTAACCCTTTGGGTACCAGCGCCGTACATGTACGGCGCAAAAATCACTGCCGCAAGTACCAGCGCCGTACATGTATGGCGCTGTGATCAGGCGGGCGCAGGAGCTGCGCCTGCCCGATCAGAGGCGGGGGTCCGGCTGTGCCCAGGTGCCAGACCCCTGGGGAATGCGCCAGCATCGGTGAAAACACCGATGCCAGCGCATTAACCCTTCATGTGCCGCGGTCAACGCTGACCGCGGCACATGTGATGTGCCGCATGTTCAGGATGGCGAGCGGGGCCATCGGGTCCCCGCGCTGCTGTGACTGGGACCCGATGGCTTGGATGGCAGCCCGATGCCTTCCTTAGTCATCGTGGCTGCCATCCCTGCGAGCCTGTGCGATCCAGCCCCCTGGATCGCACAGGAAGCAGGCTGTAAGTGTATTACTGTGAGTAATACACTTACAGCCAATGCATTACAATACAAAAGTATTGTAATGCATTGTGAAGGGGATCAGACCCCCAAAAGTTAAAAAAAAGGTGAAAAAAAAGTTAAAAAATAAAGTTAAAAAAAAAAATAATAATAAAAGTTTCAAGTAAAAAAATAAATGCCATTTCCCCCTAAAAAGTAAAAAAAATTGTTAAAAAAAGAAAAAAAAAGAAAAAGTAGGCATATTAGGTATCGCCGCGTCCGTATCGACCGGCTCTATATAAATATCACATGATCCATCCCGCCAGGTAAAAAATAAAAACAGTGCCAAAACAGCCATTTTTTGGTCACCTTCCCCCACAAAAAGTGTAATACTATGCGATCAAAAAGGCGTATTTACCCCAAAATGGTACTAAAAAAATCGTCATCTTGTCCCGCAAAAAATGATACCCCACCTGAGACAATCGCCCAAAAAATAAAAAAAATATGGCTCTTAGAAAATGGCAACACAAAAAAAAGATTTTATTCTGTTCAAAAATAAATCTATTGTGTAAAACTTTCCAAAAATAAAAAAGTTAGACATATTGGGTATCGCCACGTCCGTAACAACCTGCTCTATAAAAATATTACATGAGATGGCCCCCCAGGTGAATGCTGCAAAAAAAAACAAACTATGCCAAAACAACCATTTTTTTCCCTCTTGCCTCACAAAAAGTGTAATAGCAGGCGATCAAAAAGGCATATTTACCCCAAAATGGTACCAATCAAACCGTCATCTTGTCCCGCAAAAATGATACCCTACCTGAGACAATCGCCCGAAAAATAAAAAAATATATATGGCTCTCTGAAAATGGCAACACAAAAAAAGATTTTATTCTGTTCAAAAATGCATCTAATGTGTAAAATGTTCCAAAATTAAAAAGGTTAGACATATTGGGTATCACCGCGTCCGTAACCACCTGCTCTATAAAAATATCACATGAGATGGCCCCCCAGGTGAATGTTGTAAAAAAAATAAAAAAAAAAACATGCCAAAACAGCTATTTTTTTCACCTTGACTCACAAAAAGTGTAATACCAAGTGAACAAAAAGTCTTATGTACCCCAAAATGGTACCAATCAAACCATCATCTCGTCCCGCAAAAAATGAGCCCCCATATAAGACAATAACTCAAAAAAATAAAAATCAATGGCTCCCGCAAACCGATCCATCAAAATGTGTGTTGTAAAATCCATATGGCGCTCCTTCTGTTTTGAGTCCTGCCATGTGCCCCCACACCAGTTTACCACAACATATGGGGTGTTGCCGTATTCAGGAGAAAATGGGTAACAAATTATGGGGTGCTTTTCTCCTGTTACCCCTTGTGAAAATGAAAAATTTGGGGCTAAAGCAACATTTTATTGGAAGAAATGAAACTTTTCATTTTCACAGCCAAGTGTTTCCAAATTCCGTAAAACGCTGGGGGGGGTCAAAGTGCCCAGTACCCCACTTAACATATTCGTTGAAGGGTGTAGTTTCCAAAATGGGGTCACTCTTTGAGCGTTTCCACTGTAGGGGTACCTCAGGGTCTCTCAATTACAAAATGGTGCCTAAAAACTATTCTAGCAAAATTTGCCTCCAAAATCAGTATGGCGCTCCTTTGCTTCTGACCACTGCCACAAAGCCATAGAGACGTTTACCACCACATATGGGGTATTTCTATAAACTGCAGAATCAGAGTAATGTATATTGAGGTTTAGTTTGCTGTTAACCCTTGCTGTGTTGCAAGAAAAAAATTATTAACATGAATAATCTACCAAAAAAGTGAAATTTTGAAATTTCACCTCCATTTTCCTTTAATTCTTGTGGAACACCTCAAGGGTTAACACAGTTTGTAACAGCAGTTTTTTTTTATAATTTGAGGGGTGTAGTTTCTAAAATGGGGTAATTTATGGGGGGTTTCATTATGTAAGCCCCTCAAAATCACTTTATATCTCAATTGGTGCTTAAAAAAAATGGTTTGGGAAAATTTGGTGAAAATTTGAAAAATGGCTTCTAAACTTCTAAGCCCTCTAACATCCCAAAAAAGTAAAATGACATTTATAAAATGATGCCAACATAAAGTATACATATGGGGAATGTAAAATAATAACTATTTTTGGAGATATTACTATGTATTTTGAAAGTAGAGAAATTGAAATTTTGAAATTTGCAAATTTTTCCTAAATTTGGTATTTTTTTTATAAATAAAAATGAAATATTTTGCCACAAATTTACTACTATTGTGAAGCACAATATGTGACGAGAAAACAATCTCAGAATGGCCTGGATAAGTAAAAGCGTTCCAAAGTTATTACCACATAAAGTGACACATGTCAGATTTGCAAAAAACGGCCTGGGATTTGAGGTGAAAAGTGGCCCGGTACTGAAAGGGTTAATTGCCTATTTGTGTTGTTGTATAGAGATGAGCGAGTAGTGTTCGATCGAGCTGGTATTCGATCGAATACTACGATATTCGGCACACTCGATTTCAATCGAGTATAACGGCGATGGCGCACTTAGAATTCGTTTCCCCTCCCACCTTCCCTGGCGCTCTTTTTCCACCAATCAACATGCAGGGGGGGTATGACAGGCACGCTGAGCACGCTGGCAGCGCGAAAACAGCGTCTACATGCATTGGCTGGAAAAA